>VDFB02195093.1:0-15458 GCA_007258455.2 Sequoia sempervirens
ACTTTTTTTTTTGCTTTTAAAATGACATAATGCGGCATGTTATAACATGCTCGCGTTATGTCATTTTCGATTTTTTTTGGAATTGGACACAAAAGTGTAACCCAACTTCATGCACCCACCCAATAATAATATAATAATAAAAATAATATAATAACTTTCATATAGTATAGTATAGTAACATTAACATAATAATAATAAAATAATTATAATACAATAAAATACTTTAACATTTATTAAAATAATAATAAGAATAATACAATAATAATAAATTAATATAATAATATATGAAATATAATAATAATAATAATAATAATATATGAAATATAATAATGTAAAATAGTAAAAATAATAATGTAATATAAATTGGAAATTGTAGGCAACGTCTTTTTTATTTACCAATGTTCATAACATTCAGCTAATTAGTGCATGAACATAGTTAGAATCTCATATATGAAATGCAAGTAATTTATGTTCATACTATCTTTATTACTAATGATTTTGTTACTCAGCATAGTGTTGTTATTTATTTGCTAACCACTAACCAACTCTCTATGTTTATTTTTCAACTAACATTCTATTAATACTAAACACATTTTTTGGGGTGGAATACTCTTTTATTTTTCTAGAAGGAAATAAGATTTAAGACTTAATTTAACAAAAAAAATTATTGGATTCACTCATATTATAATATAATATAATTATTATTATTATAAATATAATTTATATTATATTATATTTAGCATATAATTATAAAATAACAATAAAAATATATAATGATAATATAATACAATAATAATAATTATATGATAAAAATAATAATATAATAATGTCAATATAATATGATAATATAGCCACCAAAATTTCAATAAACCAATAAAAAAATCATGATTTAAAAAGGAAACTTTTAAAAAGTGAATTAATTTTCACCCTTGGATAAAATACAATCCAACAAACAATTAATATCCCTATCCAAATAAGACTAATAATCTAAGACGATTTAACATAAGATTCAAGCTATAATAATATAATATAGTATTAATAATATTAATATAATATAATACAATAATAATATAATATAATATAGTATAATATTAATACAATATAATATAATAATATAATATAATTTTAATATAATATAATATTAATAATAATACAATAAGAATATGAATATAATGATGATATAATATATTTTATAATAATAAACTAATTTAATTTATCATTAAGCGTATAATTATATAATATATTTGAATATAATACTATAATAATATTTAATATAATATTATTGAACATTAATTTTAAATATATAATTTGTCATGCCTACTTTTTGACACATAAAGAATAAAAATTAAACTAAGTAATCTACATTAACTTCACTAATTAGAAGACAATTTTTTGAAAAAAAATGACATTAGCAACATAATACACTACTTACAGCTATACTCAATGATCTCACTAGTTAGGAGCAATGATAGAAATGAGTTCCTACTTATTATGGGGGGTGATCCCACAATGCAGTTTACAATTTTGGCCAAGCGGACACTTAACTTCTATTTTTTGCTAACTAAATCTTGCCTTCACTTTTGAGCTATGGCTAGAAACTATGAAATTTGAAGATGATGCAAACTAGTGATTTGTGATATTTTTTCTCTCTGATTCTAAATATATTTTCTCAAAATTTTGGAATCATATTGTACTTCTTTTCCATCTCCTTCAAAACTAGTTTTTTTTAGTAAACACCATTTTTAAGGAATGATGCTCACTATATACAACATAAATTTTTTTCCATGAAGGATAAATTCTATTTTTTTTGAATTTAGGTTTGTAACTACAATATATAGCACTTTCATTTGGTTTCATAGTGTTTTTATTGAATATTTTTTCCTTAATCAGAGTTTGAGAAGTCTCAAACCAATTACAATTTTAGACATGTAAGTTATATAGCAGCACAACTTTTTTTTTGTATGCATCGGAAATTCAAATTTTATTTTTTTTTGTTGGATCAAGGACTTCAATATCTGTTGAACTCATTTTAAAAAAAAATGATAAATATTCTATTTTTCCACATGTGTAGAGACAAAGAGCTTGATTTTTGATTGAAAAATCTACATTCTAAGAAATAAAAATAAATATAATAATAAAAATTAAATTTATTTAAAATTATACTTTGGGAAACATAATAAGGACTACATGCCAAAAAATAAATTTTAAATAAATTCATTTAATCTCAAAAGGTAAATCAAAAGTGGATGTTTATCAGCATTTTGATAGGTGTAAAGGAGACTCTATTATAGGTATGGTTTAAAACTAGCGAGGTTCTATCCTAGGGGGGTTTGATCTAAGGTAGTTTGATCAAACCCTATTCAATTGGAATGCTTTAAATGGAAATTTTTAATGCTTAAATCATTATATTTTCTAAAAATATGTGATTTCAACAAAAAATAGAATCTCCCAGAAATTGTAAACCAGCTTTGTGGGATCACCCTGGGTCAACTTAACATACCTCTTACCTACTCAAGCACCTCTTGCATTCCATTGCGTCATAATCTTCTCGCTCCCAATTCCTGTATCTGGAAGATCTACAAGACTTGGTGCACACATAAAATCAAAGGGTAATTAATACATGATTGTCAAGATAAGCTACACAAATCAAATGGTAGTTTACAACATCAGGAGAGAGTGACAAATCCAAAACAAGACTCAAAAGAATAGTCCTAAGGGCCAATCTAATGCCTCGGGGGCTCATTGCTTGATGGAATTTCCTACATATATATTTTGTAAAGGCATTGTAGTTCAACAACTTGAGTTCTCCCAACTCATTTGATTGACCAAAAATAACACAATAACACTAAAGTATGCTAAACTCGATTTTTTACTCAAATGCATCACATGACCCATACAAAACACATACTATATAAGTGGGTATGCAACCCTTTATAGGGTCCACTACCCCAAACAATTTCACAGTCAACTTCCACCCACTTAGGTGAAGCCAGGGATCGAAGACCTACGTAAGGACATACTAGGCAACACACTCCAAGGACATTTCTTTGAGTCTAAAAAAGAACTTTCTATGTTTACTTAGAACATAAAATCACACAATAAGGGAAAGTAGTTTGAGAAATCATGTCCTTGCATACCTAGTCCAAATTTGGTAGCCATCTACTTTGCAAATTAAATCCTAAGAGAGAATCCCCTATAGGGTTCTTAATATATAAGACAAGTAGTAAAACTAATGATACAATAAATGATTACAATAACATAATTCACAACCTGCTCAAATCAAATGTTAGATGAATTATCTAATTTAACATAGAATGAGAGATCATCTATAAATCATCTAATGCAAAATACTTGACAATCGCATAGCCTTTATATCATCAAGTAAATTAGACAATTATCACATTTCTTCAAATCCTTCGTGCAATAATTATTGGAATTCGCTTGAATCTTTTAAGTTGAATGATATTGGAAGAAAGATAAATTACTATCAGCCTTTTGCACCAAAATTATCTGGGAGCCCTAGTTCTTGGAATGACTTACTCAAATTAAAGCATCATTAACAATATAATCATTGAATATCATATGAATTGAGTAAGTAAATCATTCTTATCCCTTTTTGTAGGCTATTAGAAAACATTAATAAATCTTATAACAAAATTAACAAGATATGAGATGAGACACTTATACTTTGTCTTTGCTTACAACTGGATTACAACTCAACATAGAAGCTCTAGAACTTATTTTCATGTTACCCAAAGACAAGACTTCATAAAAAAAATAAAGGAGGTTATTATGGGGATCACATCCCTAACAGAGTCACCATAATATACACCCTCTAGATGAGCTCTAAAACCAATAGATTAACAACAAATAGAAATGGAAAATATACTTTTGATAGAGCCAATAAGGGTAAAACAATAATGTAAAATAAAACTAGAACATGCATCATGTAATGCCCTAAAATTTATTCAAGGGCTTTCTCTTAATTGGAGCATTTTTTTAGTACACTATACCAAGGAACATAAATTGCATGACTCGTGAGATCCATATGATATTCAATCCATCCATACATACAATGTTGCTAACTCACATAGATTACAAGGAGACGCACAAGATGTAACAGATCAATATGAGATTTGCTAAGGTTTACCTATCGATACTACCAATCAATACAAGAAAAGAACCTAGACTGAAACAAATATTAAATGTGTGAGACTTAAGAGCTCATTGATGGTTAAGGATACATCCCATATACTCTAGAGAATAATCTCATCTTTTAAGCCCTCAATAAATCCCTCTTCACACTTAACACTATTCAATATACCTTTATCCTATCATAGAATTTTAGGATATATATTTAAGAAATGGATGGTTTTATTTATTAGCTTCTTAAATACCGATACATTAATAAGCCTTATATACACACTTTAATTCTATAAATCCAATATCCTAACTCACTTAGACACTTATAAGGACTAAGATTTTAGTACCTATTTGGAAATCTCCATATTAAATAACATGTTGAAATATGATAAGAAGAGTGTACATAAAAATAAATAAATAAAACTTATGGAGAGATATCAATATGACTAGTCATGTTACACCATCTCACATTTTAATAATAATATTTACAATTATTTGAATCATTAATTAAATTAATAACTCATATAAAAACATTATATTTAAATATACATATTGCTTCCCTAATAGAAAATTAATTACTCAAACAAAAATATCAACTCCTTTAATATTCATTACTAATGTTTTCCTTTTTTTAAATGGTTACTAAAATCCTGACTCCATACTATGTTTCAGTAAAATAAATAAATAAATAAACAATTGTAACCCAAGTTTATTAGCTCCATGAACAATTCAATCTATTTAAATTTGTTAGTGCTCTATGTGTTGTGGCATATCTTACATTACCATATCGTGATTTTGTTTTCTTTAACTTACGTACAGGGAAAAAGGATGTGGCTTGCTGAAAGAGTTACAATCACTAATTATTAATAGATGAGGGATACAATCAGTGTAGACATGAAAGGACAACATCTACTCATCTGACTTAACCTTGGGAAACTGTCCATTCAAAATCTCAAAAAAGGGAAAGAAAGATTAACAAGCTTCCATGTTCATTGAAGCACCACTAATTATCTGTATCATCAAAGAATCAATCGGATTTAACTTAGTCAATATAGAAAAATATAATAAAATGAGATTTGTTTGTTGCACTAGGTCATTTTCATTATCACAGTCAATTGAAGTTAATAGTTGTACCTCCACATACAAAAGTATAATCAATTTCCATCAATATGACTTAAACTTGGCAAGGATATAAGAAATACAAATGTTCACTCAGATGGTATAGTTGCAATTGCCCTATTTGACATGTATGCAAAACATGGGCGCATAGACAAGGATCGTGGACTATTTGACAGAATGTCTCTACGAAATGTGATCTCATGGAATGTAATGATTGCAGGGTATGCATAGAATGGATTTTCCCTGGAAGACTTTAGAACTTCCAAGCAAACACAAATCGGTAGGTATAAAGTCAACGCAACCTTTTCAGCATCCCCTTTGCCTGCACCAAAAGGGGAGCTTTGCAACAAGGTAAGAACATCCATCAAATCATAAGGGACAAGAATACTTTCTTACATATGTTGTAGTTGCAATTGCTTTAGGAAGAAAACATGTATGTGAAATGCCAAAGGATAGAAAAGGAACATGAATTGTTAGACAAAGTGCTTGAAAGAAATGTGGTTGAACGTGGATTTGCAACGATCACAGGATATGCACAAAATGGATTTATTGAATAGGTTAGAAAGCATTCAAACTAGAAAGCGTAAAGTTGTTTTAAGCTAGAAAGCATGAGATTGTTAAGCTAGAAAGCAAAAAGATGACTAAACTAGAAAGCATATAAATTACCTAAAAATAAATACTTGTAGTAAAACTGTAAAGTTTAAATGAAAACAACTATCGACTAACAACTAACTATTAACGAAAAGTAAACTTAACAACCTATAACTGACAACTAGAGTGGGTGCTCCAGAATCTCAAATAAACAGAACTAAAAGATTGCAAACTTAAACTACAACCTGCAGAATAATTGACAAAACTCGACACATACAAATAACATTCATCCACATTTATCATGTACATAATAAAACTAACAGAAATAAAAATAAAGATACTTATCTATCCTATGAGATTCCCTCGAGTAGCCAACTCTTGGGTACATGCCTATGATTAATTCAGATCACATGAACTTTTGTATCTTCAAAATGAATCCATCCATGATAATTCCATTACACAGAACTAGTAACTCAAAATATGATTGGCAAAGACTATTTTATTCATATAAGAAAAAGTGTAACACAGAGACATAGTTCAAAACATATTATAACAGCATAACGATATCATTTTTTCATTGTTTCTATTGTTTATATATATATATATATATATTACACTAAACTGCTAACAAAATCCTAAATTTCAGATGGTGGAAGATCACCATTAAAAAATTATTTTAACAAAATTTAACTAACCAACTGACTAAGGTCCATAACATAAAACATATTAAAGGCTCGAAGAGGAGCCATAAAGTGTTTAAACAAAAATTAAACAAAAAGCATTAAAAGACTTGTTCCACTATGCACTCTAGAATTTCTAGTGCCTAGACTTCTGACACTTTATCTTCATCTATTTGAAGTCCACTATAAAGTCCACTCAACCATGTATAATATCATGTACAATGACTAAAAACTACACCATTATATCAATGTTAGTCGACTAATTTCAATCAATTTAGGAAATAAAATTTTATACATATTTTTACAAAAAGTAAGCAATTATTAATCCTAAAAATAAATAATTGGAAAGGTTAAAGTGATTGGTAGAAACAAGGAAGGGTATTTGGTTGATTATTGTTGAAAATGGAGGTAATTATGTAGCTTTAAAACTTGTAAAACTATTACACTATAGATCTAAATAAGTGTTCTTTGTTACAATTTCTTTGTGGATGGTTATCTATTTAGATTCATTTTACAATTTGTAGAAATAGACAAAAGATTGTAGAAGAATAAGACCATACGATAGAAGTTACACAACATATACCATGAAGAAACCCTTTTGGGAAAAAACTCCACCAAGAATCAATATATTATTTAATCTCGAAATAAAATTACAATAATTCCAATCCTTGCGTGAGATACTTATTTTGCCTTCAACAATTCTTCTTCACAACCTGCAATAAAATTTGATTAACTCTCTTCAACTTGATGCAATATATAGATAATAATGAGCCTTGTAAACTCCAAAGAGTTTAAAATTACAAAGCACAATGCTTATCTCACAAAACCCACACCTATTCTTTGCAAGTAGAGTTATACCATGAAGAACAATGTCAAAAAAAGTCCATCAATTTGGGTGTCCCAAACTGAAGTCATAACTCAACGTTGATTCTGAAGATATCTTGAAAGCTTATCCTCGAAGTTGGCACCCGAGAATGGACCCACTTAACTCAGCTAGGTTATAAAATATCTTATCATGCAAAAGTGTTAACTCCAAGATGCTAACTTGGGCACCCAAGGTGGGTCCAAGTCATTCTCTGTTAACTAAAACATACCTCTCCATCAATTCATGCAAATAGGATGCATGATTGATCATCCCCACTTAACTAAATGTGTCACATGTTATCTACCATACAACTCAAGTCATTAGTCATGCATTCCAAGTCAACTGAATTCAACTAGCATTCAACTAAAACTAACTACATGCAATTGAAGATAATTGAACCATAACTGAACTAAACTGAACCAAGAACTGAACTTAACTGAACTAAATTGAATTAAACTGAACTAAACTGATACTGAATTGAATTGAACTGAACTGAACTGATCTAAACTAAACTGAACTGAACTCCATGCATGTAAACATCAATCCCTAACTTCTAGGATCTTTACATGCAATACTGAAGTGTTATCTTTCTGCAAACGGTTAACTTAACACAAGGTGAGTTCCACCTTCCATGTGGGTGCCCCATGTGCTCCTATTTTGTAGGAGCTCATCTTGGACGCCCTCACATGTTCCTATCATTTATAATTAATTACAAATGTCAATTAACATGTTCATTTCATTCAAATTTAATCTCTTTCTAATCCCAGTGTTGGGGAACACATTCCAAGGACTTAGGAGATACATGGAATATGATTAGGATTGCAATTAAATGGCATCCAATTCCCAACAATTATAATCATGGGTTTATTTATACCTCATCAAATGCTTTTCATAATTTGATTGAGAACAACTTGACCCCTAAAAGCTCAATTAAAATTAAACTGTTGGAAAGTTGACCCCACTCCCCTGAGAAAAAAAAAAAACCAGCACAAACCCTTCTCCTAAAGTTGTGGACCCCTCATGGACAAAGCTCCTTAAAATCACCTCTGAAAAACATAATACTACTTCACTCTCTTATGCTGCCAATAAGAAAAGAAAATTGTTGATAAAAGAACTTGGCTCTAAAAATTTCACAATAACAATCCTGAATGATTATTATAAGCCTAGAAAGTGGTTCCATTACCCTCGCAGGTCAACTTGTCTTGCTCTGGCTATGTCCAAAGGCTTGGATGCTAGCAAGAAAACCAAAATTTCTGACAACAAGAAAATGGATTCTCCTAGGGATCTCAAGAAGAGAAAAGGGAAGAGGGTTTTAAGGAATGACAAAGATACTTCCTTAGAGGGGTATGTGCCTGACATTTTGGGTAAAGGTGGACAATCAGAGGAAGAGGTGTTGGGTTCCAAGGATATTGAGGATTCAAGTCAAGAAGAGGAAGTTGGTAATAATCAACAGGAGGAGTAGCATGATGTGGCGGAGGAAAAAAACATGGTAAAAGGAAAGGAAAACATGAATGAAACTCCTATCAACTTGGAGGATACTGAAATTAACATCGAGACCCCTTGTAATGTTGATAATCTAAAAGAAAAGGAAACAAAGGCTGTTAAGACAAGAATGGAAATGTTGGAAGGTAGGATGGAGCTACTCGAAAGGATGCTACAGAAAGAAGACAATTCAAACATGTTCTAATTCATTGAGGAGGTAGTAAGGAATGTCTTTAGGGTTATGGACAATGTAATGAAAAGGGCAGTGATGCCTACTATATTTGGATAGGGCAAGACAAAAAAGCAGCAGATAAAATTATGAAACAGGGACAAAGTTGATTGGTCCGAAAATATGGAGACCAAAGACAACCTTGAGGAAACAATGGGAGACCTGAAGATGGCTTGGAGTCTGATCGAGGATACTTAGTCCTTTGTTCAGTGTCTGGTTTTGCTTCTTCATGTTTTTAGTTAACTAGTTTTTTGGTATCTTTCTCAGGTTAGTTTTGGATAATGGCTTGATAAGCATGAAATGTGTTAATTTACTTTATACTTTTGATCTAAGGATTATTGACTTGATGGGAACTTATGATAGGCTATACCTGCCTTATCTAGTTTTTTGGGTTGATGTTAATATGGTTTGATTAAAACTTTACTGGATCTTGGATAGGAAAAAATGTTTTGATTCTATTGGTGTTGGTTGATGTGTTTTTGATTGGTTTTGGTGAGGAGATGTGTTGTTTCTAATATGGTTATCTCCTCTGTTTTGCTGGTTTGTCTGAGTGCTATTTCCCCAGATTGTTTTGTTGTTTCTGTAAGGGATCAGGGCCCTTCCCCTGCTTAATCAATCAAAAACATTGCCAAAAATATGGAAAGCAAGTATAAATGCACAATTTATTTTGAATGCATATGCTGCAATGATGTGTTATAGCTCCTATATGAAAAAAGTAGACAAGTCAATGACAAATACATTTAAAATAATTCATAAGGATCATGAGCAAAATAATATATTGATGCTATAAAAATGATAAGTAAACTTGGGAATGCATTACTCAATTTACAACAAATGTCTTCACAACAAGCAACCCGCATTGCTCTATCACTTCCATTAAACTATAGATCAAGAAAATGTGTATTCATTGATACAAGAATTGAAGATGAGCAAACATTTGTCTTAAAGCCAACAAAACAATTTAACAAAGAATGAGATGAATCAGAAAATGTAACATCAAAATCATTAATAGATCAGTATCTTGCAAGACCTGCAACAATTTCTCACATTTTTCTTAGATTTCATTTAAGAATATATAAAAGATGGTAAAAAATTATAGAGTAAAGTTGAAGAAAATGTTATATGTTTTTGTAAACTTCAACAAACATATTGACTTAGAAAACCATTGGAGAGAACAATTACTACTCTATGTGCCATTTATAGTGAGTGAAAAAACACTTATAAATAGTTTCAAAACATGGCATAGTAATTACTTATATCATGAAAATATTATTAGATCAAATCACATAAAATACAACTACAAGGTCAACCACACATGTGGTGACATTGACAAAGCTATTGGTGAAATCAATAAAGAAAATGATCACATTGAAAATCAATTTTTTTCTAAAAAATATCACATCACATAAAGAACAATATAACATACAATCAGATATTGAAACAATAAAACTCAACAAACCAAACAAAATATTTCAAAACATTTTTGAAATTGCAAAACATCCTCAAATTATTGAGAATAATAAATAGTATAGATTGAGATGAATGCTAAATAAAGAAAAAGCAATTGTAAAAGACATCGCGTTGAAAAAAATAAAAAACAAAGCACCATTACACTTGTTCTTAACATGAGGAGCTGGAATATACAAGACATTTACCAATTAAAAGCCATATATCAAACCCTTATTTGCATATACAACACATCTAGTGATAACAATCCAGAAAAACCAAAAGGCCTAATACTTGCTTATACAAGAAAATCAATAGACAACATAGGTGGAATCATAATACACTCAACATTACACATGCCATTTAACAAGTCAAAATTCATCCCATTGAGTTCTAAAATATTCGATGTAATGTCAAAGCATTATCAACAACTCTGTGTAGTGTAAATAGATGAAATTTCTCTAGTAGGTGCAAGATTTCTATGTTACATTGATATATGGCTATGAGATATAATACAAACTCCTACTATCTATTTTGGAAATGTTTATACGGTTTTTTTGTGGTGATATTTACCAAGTACAACCTATATAATATTCTCTAGTATTTCAGAATTCCCAACATTAAATGAATTAATGCCATATAACTTTTAGAAACAAAATATAAAATACTATACATTACAATCAACCATGCAACAAAAAGATCAATTTTTTTTTATCATACTCAATAGAAACCAAATTGGATCACAAATAATTGAAGAATTAGAGTATTTAAATAAAAATTATTTGCGACCACTGCCAATGGACCCAAGATTCCCTTTCCTCTTCTATACAAGAAAATATGTCAACACACACAATCAAAACATGCTATCAATCACACCTGGAGAACTAATTACATTGAATGCAATTGATGAATATAATGACAATTGTAGTGCCATTGCATTCTATGACCATACAATAAATCTACCATCTCAGATACTCTTAAAACCTAATATGCTAGTTGAAATGTATGTTGGCAATTACGACACAAAGATAGACTAGTTAATGGATTAGATGGAACATTCGAAGCATACATGAAATATAGTGACTTTGACATTGTTTGGATCAAATTTAATGATCCACAAATTGAACATCGACAAGCTAAAGGATTAGCATAATGTTATAACAATTGCATCAACAAAAGTTGGACACCCATACTTTGTATTGCAAAACCTATTAAAAAACTATACAATGAAAATAAATTTACTGTCAATTTTTTTTTTTCGATATAGCTAGCATGTGCTCATACTATTCATTGATCTCAAGGACTTATAATGCAATGATTACCATTTGATCCTTCAAGCATAAACAAACATGGATTAGTATATATAACACTTTCATGCACAAGAACAATTGACACATTGTTTTTGTTAAAACTTCTTACACAAAACCATTTCAAAGTAAAAAAAAGTGCTTATTAAAATGTCACACTTATAATCAACAACGAATTGGTAATTTGAAAATGAACAACTACAAAACACTAGCGACACACATTTACTATTAACCACATTCAATACTCGTAACCTAGTTCTACATATAGAAGACATACTTAATGACCATGATATCATGACATTTGATATTATATGTTTACAAGAAACACATATGTAACTATCTAAATGTAATAATCAATTCCACAAATTTAATCATTTCTCAACATATCACATACATGGTGTAACAAATTTCACCAAAAATAATCTATCAATTTTAAAAACAATGCAACATAAAATAAAAAATGTAGAAGCTACAACAATAACAATAACTTCGACAAGTGATGAAATCAACATATGTAATCTATATGTAAGACCTAATACACCACTAACAAAAATTATAACAATCACAAATGAAGCATTCTCATATGTAAATCTATCATTGAACTTATATATTGTAGGCAACTTCAACATTGACATGTCTATAGATAATAGCAAAAAACAATTGCTCTTAAACAATAAGCAAAATTCAAGCATGCATTTTCTATTATATAAATTAAACCCCCTCTCTAAACCACTAATTGACCATATTTGGTGTAATGTAAAAATATAAACATGTTGTATTTACAAATCACTAGCATATTGGAGTGATCACAATCCAATTTATATATAGTTTAAAATAATTGATAAATTTAAATAGAATTAATATCTTTAAATAATGTTCTAGAGATAAAAGTGCAAATCAAACAAAGACACTTCTAACCAATTAACATTTGTTCCAAACATAATTGTAACAAAGACTACAAATATTATTCTTACAAGCTATCATTGATAATGTATAAAAACCTAATTATAATATAATCTACCAAAATCAATGACAATCTCTTATTAGATTATAAAATAAAACTGCTTATGCTTTTCCAAATCAAAGTTATATATACAAATTTGTATATTAGAATGACATGAAATTGCTTTTTTCATAATGACAATGCATCATCATCTATATTTCACAGTCCTATGTTTGATGATCCATAAATTATATCTTAAACCTTAATATAATGTTTCAATAATCATATTAACATTTTGAATCTTTCTTGTAACAAACAATTTGGAATCCAACAAGACAATGGAAATAAACCAAAAAAGCATACAACAAATATCCAAAAGGCGAATAACATTGTTTATGTTCAATTATACTATCTAAATTAGTCTTCAAAACTATAAATTCATTTCTTATCATCACTGTAGATCAAAAATAAAAAAAGAAAAATACAATATCAATTGAAGAACTTAATTCCCACAAAGTTGTAAATATATTTGAAGGAGATGTCATTATCGTTTACAAAACTAGTTTGGTAAAGCAAACAATTCAAGAGATTTGCACATGAAAATTTAACCGATGAAAAAGTTGAGACGACAATTACTATCAATTTAATTGGTGGCCTTGTAAAACAACATGAAGCAAAAAAAGTTCCAGGAATAGCTATTTGCATTATAGATTTTTAAATTACAGATAAAACTATGACTATGGTGATTGCGATTGCATATTGATTTTGAAAAAGTCAAGCACAATCGAAGCCATACCATTCATGAATGAAGATTACAAATTCATACCAAGCACCACCATCAGACAACTCCTTACAAGTGAAGGTAATTATGCAATTGGATCTATAGGGGCACTTGTGGTCAACACTAAGAGAACTTTCCAATATCTTGTTGACATAAAAGATGGACATTCTGAATTTGACAAAGCACATGTACAACTATTTTTCTAATTCTTTACTTGATTGCAATTTAAAACCTTTAATTCCTAACATATTTCTTAAATAAAGAAAAATGTTCTTATAAAAACCATGTCCACAATATATGTACAAATACATGAGAATTTGACACATCACTTCTCTGTAATGGAAGAACAAGTTCGTCTCAATGAATACCCAATAATGCTATTTAAAAACATTATAAAGCGACATGATGCAAAAGACAACATTCCCTGTACATGTCAATCAACATACATTGGAAAATTGAGTAATAAGAGGACCTTTGAACATTTGAACACTTTGCTAAATTCAACATTTGAGGTAAGTAAATTTGCACTATTTTAATTCAAAACTATTAAAAATATGATCAAACAATAAAATAATATATATCTTTTTTATATCTTGCAAATTCATGGAACCATAAAAGTAGCTAATCCATTTTCAAATCTATTTCATGCTTTTTGTCAAAGCTACAACTATAAATTTGATACATAGGGAGCACTTCAAGATCAAATTGCTTATTGTATTAAATGCAATCAACAAGTTGCATATATTTACTCTCACTACTTTAAAGTGGTTTTGACATCTGACAAAAAGAAAACAATAGATTGTTCCATGAACAAATCTATAATTCAGCTCTTGCTTCCTCAATTACTAAACATTACTTATGAAGAATACATTGAGGATAAATCAACAACTGTTTTCAACATACATAATTTGTGCACAAAAGGAAAATTCACATTGAATCAAAACAACCTTATAACTAGTGCTAAATATATTCAAGAATGATCAATAGATCCGATGGACATGTATGATTATACTTCATGACCAATTAGCTTGATGGAAATTTTGTGTTTCTATATTACATTATCTTTTCAAACATTATCACAAAAAATATACCTCATAATGAATTATTCTCCTTTTAAAGATGACTACCACTTAAAGCTAGTTACATATTAAACAAAAATAATGTCCTCATAATCACCTTCATAATTTTTTTGCAGGAAGCAATGAGTTGCACATACCAATACAAAAAGAAAATTGCACCTGAAAAGGATTTTGTTCTCTTCAAAAGATTGTGGTTTCTCATCTTCAACAAGGAGAATCAATGTGACATCTTCAACAATCACAATGAATATGCAATATTTGAGTATGTTATAGGTTTCTCCTCTCAAAATAACGACTAGAAATATCAATTATATAATTATCTATTACCACTTGTAATGCATTGACCAAAATGGTCTATAAGGAGACATTTTGTATATTGCTTAAAATTATATGCATTTATACTCATATCTAATTATTATTACATGCAAAGATCACTACTTTTTTAAACCTTTCTTAAACAAACAACATATTACATATTTACTAATAGGAATGAGACAAAATGCATCTCTTGTTTAAATATATGAAGATGTTTAAAAACACCTAAGATTTCAAGGACAAATAACACTTGAAAATTAATTGAAGTATTTTGACGAATAATGTAAATAAATATGCTATACAATTGGATACTAAAAAGATGAAAGATGGATAATTAAACAAGAAGACTCGTAAGAAACACTCCCTAGGAGTCTAAAGCTAAAATTAAAACAAATTATTTATTCACCAAGAATAATAAATAAAATTGAGAAGATTAGATACAAAACAAAATAGAACATAAAATTTGAAAAAATCTTGA
>VDFB02195095.1:0-22219 GCA_007258455.2 Sequoia sempervirens
TTTTTAAAAAGTATTTTTCTTCAATTTTTTGTGTTTTTTTGTAAATCCGATTTTTTCCCGATCTTTTCCCCATTTTTTCTCGATTTTTTCAAATAATCCTGAACTTTTGGTTTGCCGATTCTTTCCCCAAACGATTAATGCTACTGTGAGTTAGAACCACCGATTTTGTGAATGAAAATATAACTATAAACTTCTATGTTGACAGCGATCTAAACTCTTATAGACCAGCTACTAAATGAAGAGTAAATGTGACTAACAATGCAATGATTACAATTAAATAAGGAACCCTTATTCTGTGCTCTGAATGAGTGATCCCAGCAATGCCAAACCAGATCAAATTCTCTTAAAAATGCCTTATCTTGTGCCAAACATGCAGCACCTATCTTCCTTGATGGCCTGCAATTCCTTGCCCAGCAAAATCGATTTAAATCATGTCTCCAATCTTTAAAATTGATCCTGTATATATAGCTGGTATTTCCGCCCAGAATTATCAATGGAAAATTGCGAAAAATTGTCTTCTAGAGGCCACTCCTATCAAGCAAAGAAGACCATGAATTTTCTGAGATGTAGCCGTCTTCCTTTAATAAATTCGATTCTCTCATTTGGGTTGAAATACTAATTTCCAAACTGCCAAAAATGATACTCTTCCAACTGAAATTATTTCCACAAAGTCTGCAATTATATTCTCAAAAGTCATTTTTTCCTTCTCCAAAATTTGGTCTATGACCATTAAATTTTGGAAATAGTCAATCCAATAGAGAATAAATTTCCTCCTTAGATGAGATGGTGGTTGTAACAATACATCAGCTGCTACAACTATGTAGAATCCTCAATTAAGTGCAACAATAAAACATTTGTTGCTAAATCCTCAACAATATGCAATAATACATCAGCTATTGCATAAATGATAAGACCTGTTCAGAATTGTAATAATACATCAGCTATTGCATAAATGATAAGCCCTGTTCAGAATTGTAATAATACATCAGCTATTGCAATTGATTAAACTCTTCAATGAAGCACCTGTAGAAACCTTGGATGGATTCTTTCACAATTTCCAGCTGTATAGGAGCGAATTTGCACCCCTTATGCAAATTCCCCTTTTACACAACCTTACCTTAGAAAATCAAGTCCGAAGGAGAAATTCCACATCACCCAACTGCCTTCCTTCCACTTGGAATTTGGCTTTTGTGTCGGTGAGAGAATTTTTGTCGGAGTCGCACGCGTGGCAAGTAGACGTCCGTGCGGTGCGCTGCTGTTCCTAATGGATTCTTGCATCTGAAATTGGCAGAGGCATTACACTTTTAATTGTGAATGATTTGTAACGTCACTCTTCGATGAACCGACCTCGAAAATGGCAAATTCTTCCTCTTCCTTCAAATTCATCCATCATCTCATTTCATCCTCTAAGGAACAAATTGGCATTCTCTTAGCACTTCCAACATTCACTCCACTCTTTAGTAGAACTCCAACACTCCATTGCAGCAGTAACAACACTCCATCGACTTCACTAGCAAGTGCGAAGAAAGCCATAGCAACGTGGGCTTGAGGTCTTGCGAGATCTCCTTTCATCATAGCTGCGGCTATGGTGATCTGGCCAAGTCCATATTCTCCTCTATTGGCTAGTGAGCTTTTGTGTGGAGGTGGTAACGTTTTGCTCCTCTCCTTTGTTATTTGGTTGAGTAGCATAAAACTGTTTTGTAGTGTGTATTGCTTTCCTTCTTTCCTTTATCACATATTTCTACTCCGTTGCTTTTTGGCTGTCAAGGGAGGTGGAAACATTGAAACAGGGGTTTGACTGAGGCAGACCTCTATATAGCCCCAACAATTTTCCCCTTCTTGTGTGTGTGCAGGTGAACATACTCTTGAATTTAGCTGGCGAACAAACACTTTGGTGAGATCATCTTCATCACCTTAGCTTTATCTATCTGCTTTATCACCTTTGGCTTTATCTATCCTATTTTATTATTCTTTTTTTCTCGTCGAAACCAACTAGCTAGGCTGTTAGTTTTTGAGTAGTTTGTATTTTGTTCTTTGTTTTTTGATCGTACAAACGTCAACGTGCTTGAGAGACACCAGCGCGCCACGTTGACATCCCAGAACTGCGTTGTCGTCCTTGGACAAAGAGCTATCTAAGACGTAGTACAAACTCCAAAAACCAACTCGCCTAGCCTAGACCTAAGTTCAGGATCTGCAGAGTGATTGAATTATATTGTAGTCCTCATCATTCTCGATCCTTATTTCAAGATACCTTTTAGAGTGAGGTAAGTTAGGGAAGCTCTCTGCTCTCGGCTCTTTGTGACCTGAAGCCTTGATGTGGTTGGTCCCCCTCTATTACACCGGCTAGGGTTGATATTTCACAAGCAAACTTGGTATCATAGATTCTTCATGTTGATGAATTGTAGCTTAGGTCAGATATAAACGATGATTGCTATAAGCATCATCATCGCTTATGTAAGATCAATTGGTCTTCATGTTTATATTTCCAGAAATAAGTAAAAACATCGAATTTTATAAAGCATGTATAAAATATAAATGATGTTCAAAATTTGCATTGGATAAATTCATAATTCATCCACCATGTGTTAAGGTGTATATGCTAAAGTTGTTTAAACCAAATGACTATCGGTTGTAAGAGAAACCCGCGTGCCCAAAGGGACATGTCCCTTGAGCGGACGTGTCTCCACGTATGGAGACACGTCCTCTCAAGAGATGCATCCCTTGGAGGCGGGCCTCCTTACATACAAAAGGTGATTCCATTTTTGATATGCAAAACATCGAAATCATCAATGTTCTGCAATCAGCACATTCAGGAAAAAATAAAATTTGAGAATCGAAAATCTGTCTTAGAATATTTGTAGAATTCTTACAATTAGAATCTCCTTAGAACCCTTAGCCTCTCAATTTGATAGAAGATTTGATTACATTTACATGGTATCAGAGCCACGTTGTGTGTATCCAATCAAATCTAGATATCAGATTGCTCTAGAAAATTCGTATTTTAAAAAAAAATCAAATTCACATCACATTCTTCATAATGTCAAGTGTGATCAGATTTGAAGATCGTCTTGCAGGAGTAGTGTAGAAACCCTTGTTCTCCCTGTTTTTCTATAACTGTTTGTTTTTCTAATTTTTGAACGTTTTTATTGAATAAACCATTGAAGTGCAATTTTGAGAGAAATTGTAATATAAATTTAAATAAAATAATACAACTCGAAATGATAGACTCATCAATTTCGATGCATCATTTATTAATCTTCCGTAATTTACTATAATAAGATCTGATGACATGCAACTTAAAAGGCAACAAGATTATTGATGTAAAAACCTGGTATTTGCAGCAAATTGTAAAACCCTTGAAAGGAGTGTCCAGATCTGAGGAAATGGCGCCTGGAAATGAAGAACTCTTTCCTCAATAAAACTCCAAATGAAAAACTCGCTGAAACTCGGTGGAACGCTCTGCGGATAGCTTCCAGTCGAAGATATCCTCTTCAATGCAATAGATCACTTTGGTATTTCATTAACTCCAAACATCAAGATGGCTCGTTCTCCAATGCCTATAGACAACTGAAACCCTTGGCTTCGTTCTCTGGAAGAAGACTTGATCAAAAATCGATTTCAATAACATAATGAGCTCAAATCCCAATGAAACCCTTATATCTCCTCAAGAGTTCGAATTTTCTCAATTAGGTTTCATTTAAATAAATTCGACCCTTTCTTTTTTTAATTTTTCAATAGTTTTCGAAAGCACTTTTAATTATAAAATATAATTAAAAGTGGCCCCTTCAATGATGGGCGACCCCTTCAGCAAAAATCACTTAAGTTATAATATTTAAAATATTATAACTTTATAACATAAGCTCCAAATAATTAATATTTAATTAAATCAATTAAATATTAATATCTCTCTCAATATATGCCCGATGCACGAACCGTCTGAGGCTGACGAAGAAGGAAGTGATTCTCAAGCATCGCGACTGTATCTATACTATAAAATAGCGGTGGTGTCTACTGAAAGCAAAACCGCTAAAAATAGCAATCCGAGCAAATAGTGTCTGAACGAGCCCGAACGAAAGCCAACTGAGAACATTCTGACAACTGAAGCCAAGCCAAGCTCCCTCAAGACCCTCTATCCATCCAATCAGCCTACGAGGGTCGCATAATAGGCTAAATTCATCGAACTCTGATGCTTGCAAAATTGGGGACATTATACTAACGAAATCTGTTTTGTCCCTCAAGCAATCTCTACCGCAAAGAAACCCAACTCCTCGGAAGGCCCAAAATAAGAACTGTGAAGTGTCCCACACAGCTCTAACTGTCTCCTGTAGCATCAACAAAAACACAACTGCGCAAGCTATTCCTGGATCCCAAACCCAGAGTGAAAGTCTGTCATGTCTGTCATCCACAGGTTGCCACTGCGCTCTACTGCCTCCAACTTCACCATGTTGTGAGTGGTGAAGTAACTCAATGGGACCCATCCAATACTCAGTGCTAAAACTGTCACTACCCGGATCCCAATACAATCTAAATTCACATCCATCTGTCATGCAGAGATAAGAACTTCTAGAAGCATCTGCTACACTGAATCTCTCCCTGTCCTCTACTAAACCCTCATGGATGTGATAACTGATCAAGCCATCATGCCAACTGAAACCATAGTCATCCTGTAACCATGTACCCATAAGAAAACCTTGTGACATAGAAGTAGTAAACCCTGTTGGATACATATCGGCATGATGTAAAACTGATAGCTGTCCCTGCAAGTGATTCCCCACCAACCGCTGAGTCTGGCGCTTGCAGTTGCTAATCCCATCTTCTGAAGATGGTGAATACCCATCCTACAACGGATGGTATAACTCAGGGGCCAAACCACACTGATGCATCATCAAATCCTCCGTGTGTGGACTAAAGGAGAAGTGATGAACACTCCTCATTATGCAATCAAGATAAAATGCTCCCACCTCTGTCAATGGCTGACCATCATAGTCCTGGGGAAACAAATCAGTATAAGTACAAATCTCCATACTAAATGATGCCCCACATATCTCCTGTGATGACGATGAAGTAGTGACGTGATCTGTCACACAACTCTCGGAAAAATCAACTATCTCATCACAAGAGCTCTCAACCAAAACACTCATCCTATCTGAATTAACTGCACCAATATCTGTGATAGATGTAACCACATCCTCACTACAACTCGTGGAGATAAGATCCTCATCAACTGCCTCTGTATATTACTGTACTGTATCTGCAGCTGGTGGAGACTGTGCCAAACTCAACTCCACGGTAAGCTCCTCCAACCGTGACTGTGATTCTTGAAGGGCCAACTGACTGTTCTTCAATGAGTCCATAGTCACCTCAAGCTCATGAGTGAGTTCATCGACCTGATCCTCTTTTCCCTTCAATGCATCATAACAAATGCAATCCCACTCGAGAAGAAAATCCCTGTCTGCAAGTAGTTTTAGGTAATTTTGTTTCATCACCCCAATTGCTTCTCGAAGTGCATGTATCTCTGCAAGGGAAAATCCACTATCACCGTGCTCATTTGTCAAAAGAGTACTCCAACCATAGGTAGCTAACATCTGACGAGCAACATCAAAATGCTCAATGGTTGTGGCAATCATATTGTCATTCACCTTTAGTTGCCCAACCAAATGATGACTCTGTAGCTTATGACCCCCATGCAAGTTTTCCGGTTCACAATATGCACTATGATATGAGGCTGATTCGTCATCACTCACTACATGATAAGCAGCATCATGTGTGCTTTCATCCATGCACACCTCGACATCTAAGATACTGCTGCTTTGTACCTCAAAGGATGGCCCAATTGATAAGGTAGAAGTTGCTGGTATGACATTATGTTTACACACTTCCACTCCCAAAGTAACTGCATGCCCATCCAAAGAATGATCCTGGGATTCCATATCAACATATGAATCTTCTAGCTTATTTTCAAAGGTCTGATCTGAAAAATCAGATTCACCCTGACATGAATCCTCTACATACAATGCATCATTAGTACCCAATTCCTGAGTGCTTTCATGTGACAATTGAATAGGATCCTTTTGCACATGCAAAAACACTGCTGTCTCATGCTCATGCAAAGTTTCATTCATCGCTATCATGAAAATCAGAGGTAGCCTCTATAGTAGAAACTTCTTGAGTCACCTCTTGCAAGGACGATGTAGATAAATCATTAACCAAAGCTATTCTAGTATCTTCTTGAATCAAATCAGCATTTCTATCAAATTCATTATATAAATTTCTGCATACCTCATCGGAACTTGGAGACACCACATCATTCTCATGAAGAATTGTATCAATCACATGTGAAGATCCTCTACCCAATTCGTGTGTAAACAATTCATGGGCTATAGTGTGATACTCCTTCCTTGCTTGCTCAGTTTTGTGGGAAAGACTCGGGTGCAATTCCATGTAACTCTTGAATGAACAGTTCTTCTTAACACGTTGAGGAAGAGTGTTATATTCCTCGAACATGCTAATCACTACCTCTTCTTTGTTTTGTGGTGTTGGAACTTTGCTGGTAGGAAGTGAAATAGATCCTTTAGGCTGTCCCAACTTTGAAAGTGACTGCTCTAAATGCAACAACTCTCAATTGAGCTTGTATTGAGATTGTTCAAGCTCTTTCAATGCTTGTTTATTGTTGATCATTGTTGTCATGACGCCCATTTTGTTGTTCAAACTGACTTGTGCAACAGGTGATTCCACTGTAAAGAGCCTTGCAAAAACTGGGCTAATCTTCAGCTTGCTGACTCAGGAATCTCATCAAACAGTTGGTATTGTTGTTTTGAGTTTATTTCATCAATAGAAATGTTTTGGACAATTATTCAATCTATCTGTTACAACTGACCTACTCAGAAAAATGCATTCCGAATTCCAATTTTGATGACAATATTCATAATCAAACAATAAGCATACACAACTGCAAGAGATATCCAGGAACAACTCTTAGAGATTCCCCCCGAAATATTTATATGCTATTAGGAGAATATATAATGATAATACAAATCTCTGACCTGCTGATAACATTCAGCTCACCATGTCCCTTTACAGTTTGTTTTTCCCAACTGCTTAAAAAAAAGTACGATATGATAATACAAAATTTCAACTTGCTGTTTTGGTGCCTAAGAATTCTGGAGGCTCCAATGGAGATGAAGACCGAATGTGAACAAAGCCTCCACTCAGTGGATCGAACTATCAAGAGCTGGCAGCGCCTGTACCATGGATAAGAGACCACGATTCCTCTTTATGCAAATCCTTCACCCAGCAAGACGTCTCTTCCAAGGCGAATTGAAGAAATTGTCAGAGACTCTGATTCCAGAGCTATAATGACTCAGCCGGCAAGTAACGTCTTCCCTCAAGCGTTGAATATTCAACAACTATCGCCTCACCTTTAATTTATCTTGTCTTTTTCTTCACCCGATCACATTGAAGGGAGTCCGCTCAAAAAAATGAAATGATTCATAACAAGAGGCGGCGCCAGTAGTTACCTTTTCAAATTAATCAACTATATTTGCTTAGAGCTAAGCAGCTCCCGATAGTTTCGTAGCCACGCATTAACATTGATCTCATTTGAACTTGTCTTATTCAGCTGGTGGCGGTCAACAAAACACAGTCGTCTCCTTCAAATATGAAATCGTCCTCCCTTGGACATTTATCGGGTCTTCAAATTTCGTTTTTTCTTGATTCCGTCAATTTTTACGGATGATATTCCTGTCTTATTCGCCTCCTTTATATGGATTTTCTTTTTGTCTTTTAGCGGCGACAATAGTAAATTCTCCTTGTTTGTCTTATCTGACTGCCTACCTGCCGATGCTTAACTTTTATTTTATAACTGAGACTTGCCTTGCATCCACGCAAACTTCCAAGTCCTGGCCGAGTATGATGACTAAGATTGAATAAAATAAAATCGTTGTTTTACACTTAATCGCACCTCATTGAAAAATTAGACGGGAATATAATATCGATTCAAGGATAATATAAAATAATTGCAGTATGAGGCCCGATGAAATCCACGATTTGTCTTGTGCGATCTCCCTTTGTCTTACGCGCTCCTTCAGGAATTAAATTATAATTCACCAGATGAAGCTATGAAAGTCGGCTATCTAGGAGAGATGCGATTTAGTTATTTATTTATTTAAGATTCCCGATGGTCTTTGTCCTGTAGCGGCTGAGTGTATATATTGTCTCCAGTCAAAATCTATGACTGACTTCTAAGCAGCTGTCTGGCGGACCTTTGTCTTTTTTCTTGGATTCTTCATAATTCGTCTTTATTTTCCCACAAAAGATTTGCCTTCTTTCGATAAATTGATCTGTAGAACTGCAATATATAACTCACTCCACGATAACACACGATGGAAAATATTCAGGCCAGAATAAAATATTGATTCACCATTAATTTAAATAACTCTAATCTTCCCCTCAATATCGAACTCTTCTCAACCTGGGAATAACTTTCAGAATTTATTGCTTATTTTTTTGATAATAGTAATTTTCTGAATTTCTCCAGATCTGTGAAAACCCTTAATATTCTGAGAGTTTTCTTTTCTGTTATTGAAAACCCTTATTTGAATTCTGAAAATTTTTCTTATTCTCTGCTTCTGAAATTTTAATTTCCCACACAGGATGGCAGGATTTAGGCTCTGATACCATTGTAGAAACCCCTGTTCTCCCTGTTTTTCTGTAACTGTCTGTTTTTCTAATTTTTGAATGTTTTTATTGAATAAACCATTGAAGTGCGATTTTTGAGAGAAATTGCATATAAATTTAAATAAAATAATACAACTCTGGAAATGATAGAATCTACTGAATTTCCTGATGCCAGACTATTTATTAATCTTCCATAACGATTACAATAAGATCTGATGACATGCAACTTAAAAGGAAACAAGATTATTGATGTAAAAACCTGGTATTTGCAGTAGATTGTGAAACCCTTGAAAGGAGTGTCCAGATCTGGGAAAATGGCGCCTGGAAATGAAGAACTCTTTCTGGCTGAAACCTAAATGAAAACTCTGAAGCTGAAAACTCTGTGAATGTTCTGTGATAGCTTCTGAATGAAGATATCCCTCTGAATGCAATAGATCAGCTGGTATTTCACAGCCTCTGAACTGCAACACTGAAGATGGCTCATTCTCCAGTGCCTGTAGACAACTGAAACCCTTGGCTTCGTTCTCTGGAAGAAGACTTGATCAAAAATCGATTTCAATAACATAATGAGCTCAAATCCCCATGAAACCCTTATATCTTGTAGAAACCCTAGTTTCCCCGAAATCTCTGTATCTGACTGTTTTTAGGTTTTTCTGAAGGTTTTTGATTTTTTTGACGTTTTTGAGTTTTTGCATGTAATTGAAAGAATGCGATTTTGCTTGAGAAAATGATAATAAATACAAATAAAATACCTAATGGCCAAAATAGATAGAAATTGCAAGATCTACTGAAGGCGCTTCTTTTATTGTTCAACTGGAATCAATACATTCAAGATCTGATAGCATGCAATAATAAAATAACAATTTTTATTGGAAAACCTGGAATATGCAGCTTGCTGGTAAATGATTTGAAATGGTACGACTGCATCAAATAAGCACTTCTCCTGTCTGGTGATCTCCACTGCCTTCTGAAACCCCAGCGCCCCAAATGATGCAAACTGGAAACCAAAGGACAAGGCGTTTCTTTTGATTTGAGAAGTACGGCCCAAGGACAGAAGTATGGCCTGCTGTACAGAATGGTACGGCTGTCAGCAGCATTTAATGATTTGTACGGCTCCTTTGAAAACTCTCCAGATCTCCAAATAATGGTGCCTAGATAAATGAATGAAATCTGGATAAAGGACTACTCTGTAAACTCTGAATATGAATATCTTTGAAGCTCTGTGATTCCTCCTGAATGAAGAAACCTCTGCTGCAATAAATCAAGTGCTATTTCACACCCTCTGAATTGTTTCCAGTGGAGATGGCTCGTTCCCCAAGGAATTCAAACTCGAAACCCTAAAGTCTCTTGCTCAGATCAAAGTTGATCAGTTCTCAAATTCAATAATCTCATAATGGCACAATTCCCAAGGCAAATGCACTATATGGCTCAAAAGTGCGATTTCCTTAATAATAGGGTTTTATTAAAATATTCACTTTTAATTCTTTTAATTCTTCCATAGTCTCTGTGAAATATTTTATAATAATTTAAATTGCCAAATTGGCCCCTTTCCTGATGATGGGCGACCCCTCAAATAAATCACTTAAGTTATAATTTAATATTATAACTTAATATTATAATCATCAAATAATTAATATTTAATTAATATAATTAAATATTAATATCTCCCTCGTTATTCACCCGATGACTGATCCGTCTGAAGCTGACGAACACTGAAGTGATTCTGAACTTGCCAAGCCATCTGCTAAAAATAGCCTAATGGCCGCGCGACAAAGCAAATATAAGCTGTGCTGGTTGGAGCTTCAGCCTAAACGAAGCCTTTCGACCAAACTCTAACTGGTGAGGGAGCCAAGTCTCAAGACCCTCTATCCAATCTATCACCACGAGGGTCGTGTGATAGGCCAATCCTGTCTCCGAGAGATGTCACTGAGAAGGGGACATGACATATCTCCTCAAGAGTTCGAATTTTCTCAATTAGGTTTCATTTAAATAAATTCGAACTTTTCTTTTTAATTTTTCAATAGTTTTCAAAAGCACTTTTAATTATAAAATATAATTAAAAGTGGCCCCTTCAATGATGGGCGACCCCTTCAGCAAAAATCACTTAAGTTATAATATTTAAAATATTATAACTTTATAACATAAGCTCCAAATAATTAATATTTAATTAAATCAATTAAATATTAATATCTCTCTCAATATATGCCCGATGCACGAACCGTCTGAAGTTGATGAAGAAGGAAGTGATTCTGCACGTGACCAGACCATACTGCTAAAAATAGTAGGGGTGCTCCGCTGAGTGCTAAAAACTGCTAAAAATAGTAATCCGAGCAAATAGTGTCCGAACGAGCCCGAACGAAAGCCAACTGATAACAATCTGACAACTGAAGCCAAGCCAAGCTCCCTCAAGACCCTCTATCCATCCTATCAGCCTACGAGGGTCGCATAATAGGCTAAATCCACTGAACTCTGATGCTCGCAAAATTGGGGACATTACAAGTAGACAACTTCACATCATGGAAATTTAGAATCATGATGATCCTTAGAGAGAATAAACTAGACTCACTTGTGAAGGAAAATGAAAAGGAACCAGAGGTTGAACCTAAGAAAACTCATTGGATTGAAAACAATGAAAAGGCCATGAAAATCCTAGTAGATGCAGTTAGGGATCATATAGTGCCTATCCTAGCAAAACATGAAATTGCATACCATATGTACAAATCTCTTGAGAGTACCTATGAGATCAACAACACCAGTAGGACTCTTGCATTAAAGAGGCAAATCAACAATGCTCAAATAAAAAAAGGAGAGTCCATTAATGCATACTTCATGAGGATCATTGAACTAAGGGATCAATTATCCACAATTGGATATCAAATTGATAGCAAAGAATTAACCCTAATTGCTCTAGGAGGCCTACCAAACTCATGGGAGTCATTTGTTCAAGGAATAAGTGCAAGATCTAAACTCCCTAAGCTTGACAGGCTAAGAACTGACTGCCTTCAAGAAGAAACAAGACTTTCCTCAAAAGAGAATAAACAAAAACACATAGATGAAGACATTCATGTACTCAACACATCGTCTAATAAAAGGAATAAGAAAAACTCCTACAAGAAAGGATCTTTTAAAAGAAAAAGAAATTCCAATGGAAAGGGATCTTCTAAGAAGAAAGACATCTCTCAAGTGCAATGCTTTAGATGTGATCAACATGGCCACTATGCAATGAAGTGCCCTGACAGATCAAAGCAACAAGCATCGTTTGCCAAAGTAGGAAAGTCAAATTCAGATCATGAATCTGAAAACTTTGTGTTCTATTCAGCCTTATCTAGTCAAGTATCTAACAATATCAACAACTGGGTGATTGATAGTGGTTCTTCGAGGCACATCATAGGGTTTAGAGAACACTTAGACACTATGACTAAAGAGTCTGATGAAGATGTAACTATTGGGGATGACTCTACACATCAAGTAAAAGGTGTTGGAACTTGTTCCATCACATTGAAATCTGGTCTCTCCCTTCAACTCACTGGAGTCTTATTTGTACCTGGGATAAAGAGGAATCTTATATCCATCTCTTCCCTTGAAGACAATGGTTATAGAGTTACCTTTATGGATGGGAATGTTCTAGCATGGCCTAAGAACTCAACAATTAAGAAAGCCCAAATCATAGGTGTGAGACAAGGGTACCTTTACAAACTATGCACTAAAGTCAAACAAGCCCTTACCCTTGACACCTTTGATTCAAATGAGATTTGGCATAGAAGATTAGGACACCTTCATTTCCGTGCCCTACCTTCTGTAGAAAAACTTGTAACAGGCTTACCTAAGTTAAAACCATCTCATGAAGGAACTTGCAAAGGTTGTGCCTTAGGAAAGAATAAAAAGGGGTCCTTTCCAAATAGTTTGAGCAAAACCCTAAATGTGTTAGAATTGGTTCACTTAGACTTATGTGGACCCATGTCTGTACCCTCTAAAGCAGGATTTCTATACTATGTCATATTTGTAGATGACTTCTCTAGGAAAACCTGGATCTATTTCCTTAAGTGTAAAGAGTAAATAGAAATCCTCAAAAGGTTCAAAGAGTTTAAAGCCCTCTTTGAAAACTTCTCTGGAAAGAAAATAAAAACCTTAAGGATAGACAATCGGAAAGAATACACCTCTGAAATATTTAAAGAATTCTGCATGAGTGCTGGAATTAAGAGGGAGTTCACAGTTGCCTACAACCCTCAACAGAATGGAGTTGCTGAAAGAAAAAATAGAACCATTGTAGAAGCTGCTAAGGCAATGTTGCTGGACCAAAACGTTGAAACCTCTTTCTGGGCATAAGCCTCTAGGATTGCTGTCTATATTCAGAATAGATGTCCTCATTCACATCTCGATAACAAAACTCCTGAAGAAGCCTTTACCGGTTTAAAACCTAACATTAGTCATTTTAGGATTTTTAGCTATCCTGTCTATATTCATGTGCCCAAAGAGAAGAGATTCAAACTAGAACCTTCTGGAAAGAAGGGAATATTTGTGGGTTATAGTGAAACCTCCAAAGCCTATAGGATATTCATACCTGGGCAGAAACAAATTGAATTGAGCAAGGATGTCATCTTTGAAGAAGACATTGCATTCAAGAGGACAAGAAGTTCTAGTGAGACATAAACCTATTCCCCTAGAGTACCTGAAATGGAACCTGCCGCTGAGATTCAGAGGGAGCATCCTAAGGAAGTGCCAAATGAACTTCTATGTACTTCAGATGAGAATATAGGTGACAACGGTAGAAAGAGGCCACTTTGGGCTAGAAAGATGATCAAAGAAGCTGAGAATCATGCAACACCCAAAGGAATGTTTAGGGAAAGTAAAAGACCCAAATGGTTCCCTAGCTATGTTGCTCTAATGAACAACATCATAAATTCAGAACCTGTCAGTGTTTCAGAAGCCTTCAGACATGAAGCATGGAAAGATGCAATGACGGAGGATTATCAGTCCATTCTAAAGAATGATGTATGGGATATAGTGCCTAGACCAAAAGAGAAATCTGTTGTCTATTCCAAATGGCTCTTGAAAATTAAGCATGCTGCTGATGGCAGTATAGAAAAACATAAAGCACATTTTGTGGCAAGAGGTTTTTCTCAAAAGGAAGGCATTGATTACGAAGAAACATTTGCGCCTGTTGCCCGTTACACATCAGTAAGAGCAGTGTTAGCCATTACAGCAGCTAAAGGTTGGAAGATCCATCAAATGGATGTGAAAACTGCCTTCCTGAATGGAACCATTGAAGAAGAAGTCTATTTGGAACAGCCTGAAGATTTTGTGATACATAAACCTGACTCACATGTATGCAGACTAAAGAAAGCCCTCTATGGACTTAAATAGGCTCCTAGGGTCTGGTATGAAAGAATTGACAGGTATCTCTTGGGATTAGGATTTTCCAAGAATGATGCCTACTCCAATCTCTACTTCAAGGTAATCAAAGGTGATATGCTAATAATTATTTTATATGTTGATGATCTGCTAATAACAGGAGAAGATCACCTCATTGCTCAAGGGAAGCAGGATCTAATTTCTGAATTTGACATGAAAGACTTGGGCATTCTACACTACTTCCTAGGTTTAGAAGTATGGCAGAAATCAAAGGGCATCATACTAAACCAAGGGAAGTATACTATTGATATTCTGAAGAGATTTGGAATGTTGGATTGTAGACCGATGTCTACACCTATGGAAACCAACCTTCACAAATTGAAAGAAGCAGCAGCAAAATCCAAGTGTGTAGATCCAACCCTTTATAGACAGATGATTGGATCCTTGATGTATCTGGTCAACACCATACCTGATATTTGCTATGCAGTGAATGTTCTCAGCCAGTTCATGTGTGAGCCAAAGGAAATTCACTTAATGGTTGTGAAACATATTTTGAGATATCTTCAAGGCGCTATTGGATATGCTCTTCTTTACAAGAATGATCAACTAGATCTACATGGGTGCTCTGATTCAGATTGGGCTGAAAGTGTAACTGATCGGAAAAGCACATCAGGATGTTGCTTCAGTTTAGGATCAGCTATGATCTCCTGGATTTGCAGAAAACAATCTTCAGTTGCACAGAACTCAACAGAAGCTGAATACATTGCAGCCTCAATGGGAGCAAGAGAAGTAGTTTGGCTTCGTAAATTGCTTGTGGGACTATTTTGTGAGCCCTTGAATCCTACAATTATTCATTGTGATAATCATAGTTGCATCAAACTCTCTGTAAATCCTGTCTTTCATGATAGATCTAAGCACATTGAGATCCCCTATGTCATGTCCCCTTCTCAGTGACGTCTCTCGGAGTATAGGATTGGCCTATCACACGACCCTCGTAGGCTGATAGACTGGATAGAGGGTCACTTCGGAGCTTGGATCAGCTTCAGTTAGCAGAGATTGATCAGTAGTCTTTCATTTTGGCTCAATCAGAGACTTTTTGCAGAATTGCTATTTTTAGCAGTTCCTGGCAGGCAGTGTGGGACCCCTGCTATTTTTAGCAGTAGGCTTTGGCAGTATCCGGAATCACTTCAGAGTTTGTCAGCATCAAACGGATCGGTAATCAGATGAGTACGAGGAAGATATTAATATTTAATTATATTGATTAAATATTAATTATTTAATGATTTATAATATAAAGTTATAATGTTATATTATAACTTAAGTGATTTGCCTTGAGGGGTGCGCCCATCATCAGAAGGGGCCAAAAGTGACAATTAAATTATATTAAAATATTCAGCTGTGACTATTGAAATATTAAAAGATTAAAATATGAATATTTCATTAAAACCCTATTCTTAAGGAAATCGCACTTTTCAGCATAAAGAGGATTTTGCCTTGGGTTTTGAGCTATTATGTGATTATTGGATTTTGAGAAACTGATCAAATTGATCTGAGCACAGAACCTTAGGGTTTGAACTCGAATTCCTTGGGGAATGAGCCATCTCCAGCGGAAAGCAATTCAGAGAGTGAAATATCACTTGATCTATTGCCAGCAGAGGTTTTCTTACACAGAGGAAATCACAGAGCTTCAGAGATCATCTATTTTACAGAGCTTCAACATATTCCATCATTCAGAATACCTATCATTCATCTAGGCACCCTTTTTTCAGAGATCTGGAGAGTTTACAAAGGAGCCGTACAAATTAATAAATGCTGCTGATAGCCGTACCTTTCTGTACAGCAGGCCGTACATCTGACATAAGGCCGTACTTTTCATAATACAAGAAACGCCTTTGTTTTGGGTTCTAGTTTGCATCAACTGAGGCGCAGGGGTTTCGGGGAGCAGTTGAGATCTTCTGACAGGAGGAAAAGTGATTGTTTGCTGCAGCCGTACCATCTCATCTTCATTTATGGCGGCTGAAATCAGGTTCTTTAAATCTTGAAAATTCATTGCTTTATTCATTGCATGTATCTGGGTATTCTTGTAATCTGTAGAGAAGATCAAATAAAGATACTGGCATCCATATTCTACCAGTTACAGAGTTATTTAATTTTTATTGAATTTATTATTATTCTCAAGCAAAATCATACCTTTCATTTATTGCATCAAAAACTCAAAAAATTGCAAAAAAACCAAAAACGTCAGAAAAACATAAAACTTCAGTCAGAATCAGTATCAGGGGGAATCTAGGGTTTCTACAACATGCATGATGAGATAATGACTTGCATTTTTGGTTGTTTCCTTGGCAGTTTTGGAGGCTTGCATGTTGGAGGTTTATAGTTCTGATTTTGGATTCCTTCCGGGTTTTCAGAGAGCTTCGCGATGATATGACATGCAACTGAATCAGAAAACTTTTTCGGACTTACTATTTTTAGTCAGTTACAACAGCTACGCAGTTTGTGCTTTAAATGAGTTTGGAACAACTTGCTATTTTTAGTAGTATGCTATTTTTCGTAAGTACTATTTTTGGCAGTGCTATTTTTAGCAGTGCTATTTTTAGCAGTCGTTCAGCAGTTCAGTACAATGGCTATTTCTGGCTGGTCAATTTATTCAATTTGGTCTCCATCATTCAAGGTGATTATTTTGGCAAGTTTGATATTTGGTGAAAATAACATTTTAAGTGAAATAATTTTGCTAAGGCTTGGGGATAACTTTGGAGAATTATTTAAGTCATATTAAATATATTTTCACCTTAGCCTTGGATGCCTAAATGGAGAGATAAGTTGGGTTTATTAAAAAGCAATTTTTATAAAGGTTTCTCACTTAAGTAGTCTTGGACGCCCTATTTGGAGAAATATTTGCATATTCTAAAGTATTTTACTTAAGTGACTTGGGACACCTAAAGTTATGTTTTATTTCCATTTTTTATAAAGTAATTCTCCTTCATGTGGGACGCCAAAATCAAGGAGATAAGTGAAATTAAAAAATAAAATGCAAATCCAAGTGGGCACCCTAAAGAGAGGGAAATAGAAATTTGAATTTGGAGACTGAAGGCTATAAATAAGAGTGTTTGGCTTCTTTGTTTCTCATCCATGAAGAAATTATAATGTTATGTTGCCGAAACGGTGACAAGTTTGCTTTGAGAAATGCATACCTCCTAGCTTGGACTTGGTTTTTTGCTTGAAAAATAGCAATTAGTTGAGTTAGAGGCTGTTCTTTATACTGAAGAGCAGATTGAGCTTATTGTAATGGAGTCTTTTGATGTTTTTTGATGTCTTTTGGTGTGTTTTGTTAGTTTTCAGGTTGCTGGTTTGGGTGTGGCTGAAGTAGGTTTTTACTCATAGCTCTCTTAGCGAATTTTGTTTGGTTCTGGGTAGTTGATATATCTCTTCCTTGGCTCTGGGTGCCCCTTTGTGCAAGTTTTGGGAATTTATTGTCGAGTCCTTGATTTTATCTTGTTGGTCGACCCTCTCTCTAGGCCGTACTTTTGCGTGGGAATTCTTGGAAAACTTTAGAAAAATAAATATCATTAGTTTGCTGTTGTTTCTCAGTCTTATCTTGGTTGCCATCTCTCTTGGGGTCATATGCATTTCGTTTTATGTCATTTGGAGTAGTTTTTAGTGAGTTGTGCGCATTTTAGTGAGTTTATTAGTTGCTGGTCTGTAGTTTTCATTTTGCTAGTCTAATATTGCAGTTAGTAGAAGTTGGAGTTTTTGGGGTGTGTTCATATTTAGTGAGTCTTTGAAGGTTGGAGATCAAATAATAATATTGCAGCTTTTTGGACAGCTTAACCATTGGCTTCTCGTAGGATTGATTCTAATTGTGAAGCTGTTTCAGTAGTACTGATGAACTCATATTTACATTCTGCTAATTTCTATTGTATTCCCACTTTTAGTGGAAGAGACAAGCCCCGCCGCCTTGTTTACTTTTGTTTAAGCATTATCATTACCACCATTGGTGGAAGAGACAGGCCTCACCGTCTTGCATATTGTACTAGGGTCGGCTTTGCCGCCCTTCTTTAGTTTCAGTATTCATATTATTGATCGGCTAAGCCGTCCATTTACTTTTTGTACTTGCATTCATATTACTGATTGGCTATGCCGTCAAATCACTCTCATTGGAATACGCGATCGAGTTGCATAAACTTTACTTTCCAACATTGTACTACATTCAGTTTGGAGACTAACAATCCTTGGCGCCATATGCTCACACCTTGCCCAACATTGGGATCCTTGTGTACATTCTTGGTGTAGGGTTACATTCTAGTGTTTGTTTATGATTTTGGCTAACGCTAACGAGTGCCTTGTTGAAGTATTGTTGCAAAAAATTGAAAAAATTATAAGGGGGTTATTTCGGCACCCTGGCTAGCAGTGGCACTTTTCTGCTCCAGTGTTATTCAAGATTTAACCATTTTCATCTTCCTCATTCTTCGTTTAATCTGCAAATCCAGGTGCTAGACAAATCTTTTGGGCTGGTTGGTAGGCTCAACGCGAAGCTAGCAGGATTTCGGAGAAGATCTCTTGGAAGTGACAAATCTCAAAGAGATGATTTGAGCCTCTGAAACCTAGGGCACCCTTGGCCTCCAGGGGCTTTTTTATTTCCAGAGTTAGAAAATTTTAGATGATTTTCTTCTCAACGAAAATCCCCTACGTGACGAAGCATTATTTTGAACATATCTCGCCATAGAATCTTTGTTGGAGTGTTTTAAGCTTTTAAATTTCGACACCTGGTATCTAGCCATCTGCCATTGTTAACCTTGGAGGTCCTAACTTTTCTCCTAAAAAAGTGAAAACAACCCACCAAACTTAAACTGACTTTTTCTTGATTCTGACTTCACTGCTATGATCGTGAAGTGAAATAAGCCAATCAAAATAATTTTCAGTGAATTTTGGCAAGATCCTATTTTTTAGGGGTTTTCTAGAAATAGGGGCCCAGAAACCCTAATTTTCAAAATTTGCTAGTATCTTCTGGACAGAAAACCCACAAAAAGCCAATGCATTGTTAGCCCAAAAACTAACTTTTGATGACAATTTTACAAGGTTTAGACCATTTTAATCAAAATGCATTAATGAAGCAAAAAAAATGTTTTGGGTACAACAATTAAAAAGGGTTGACTGGTGCTGCTCGAACTGGGCAATGTTTACAGTTTAAAACACCATATTCAATAATTCATGGGTGAAGGTTAGAATGGTTATTACAGTCATGAGAATATGCACGGGACTGTATTGTAGACTCATTGTGGGCACTTAAGAGGGTAGGTTGTCTTGTTTTCTGGGTGTAAATACCCGCAGCTGAGGTTCAAGCTGATCGCAAGACATTGACCTGGCACGTATATTAGAGGTCTGGCAGAGTTGCTAAGAGACAGATTGCTAGCTGTGGCAAATTGTTAAATAGCTGTGGCGTGAGGAGAGCAGTATGGGGCGTTAGCTGAAGCCTGTAGACGTGGGAGTTCTCCTAATTGATGGTGAATTGGAGAGATATACTGGCTCTGCTGTTGATAGATGGTGCTGGAGTAGGAACAGAAATATGGGTGCACGGGTCAGATCACAACTTTTCTCTGTAATCTGTTCTTAAATATTCAGATTATAATAAATATCCTGTTCAGTTTTTCTAGAATATAATAATGTGGAATTTGCTGCAATACTTTGGTGTATTACATGGATTTTTCATGAGAACATATAGGTAGTGTATTTCCTTTCAATTAGCAATCGTTACCAAACAATCTGCAGACAAAAAATTCTTTAAACGGGAATACACGTAGATCTGTTTAACGAATTGTTCTCATTGAAGTGTTGTGTAAAAAAGAAAAAAAAATTCTGCATATATTTTTGGGGGTGATCATTATAAAATATCTTGCAATCAATATTAAATGTTTTCTCAGTGAAGTTTGCATTGGAACTAGATGCACATTTGTGAAACATGAAAATGGTCTTATTTTCTTTTGTGGTAAGCTATATGACTCCAAGCTTGATGTGGTTCTATACATTAACAACCCTGGAATCAATGAGGCAATCAATAACAATATTTGTTGATCCAAATCCCAAAGACATAGTGCACATGTAATAGACCTTCAATAGCTGGTTTGACAAGTCACCTCTTACAAATAACATTAAATACAGAAATGACATGTGGACATGCTCTTTATGTGTTAGACAAAATCTCATGGCAAATTGATACATATGGATTACCACATAGAAGATTCTGTCTTTAGTTCTAAATGCCCAAAATGACAACTGTGTATAGAAAATCTTTTTGTGACAAACCAAAATGACTGCTACTGAATTAATAATTTTGTAAAAGACGAAAGAGAAGGAAATTGTTTTGGTTAATAAGATTGCTTGTAGGCTCAGTGTAAGGGAGCCTAACCAAATTAGACTCAAAAAACTCTTTACTTGCTGCCCTTGTAATTTTTGTCAAGCAGTTGTCATGCTAAGTCTTATCTCGCTGTCTGTGATGTCCCACTCCAAATGGGACAATCTCTATTCCAATTTTGATTGATTAATTTCAGTTTGATAGATAGGACATTTTGTCAAACATATGACGTTCTAAAAAGCATAACTTTCACAGTAACATAATGAGTGCACAAATGGATTTCAAAGCTAAGCTTAATTTCACCCCACTAGTATGTCATACAGAGGTATACATGAAAATGTAAAGCTACAGATTTATGGCAGCTCATCAAATGATAGAAGAGAACTGTTTTACTTGAGTTTTGATGCTCAGACAAAGCTACAGCCATACATAAAATACAAGCTAATACATTCTAACCTGTAGAGATTCAACATAAGATGCTTTCACCAAATTTGATAAACAACGTGCTCCTCAAATCCTTTTTATTTGACTGATATAAAGACAACTTTCAGATGTATTCAATAGTCTCAACATACTTCAAATAAGCCAATATTGAATGGCAGATTACAATGTTTATGCTCAGAAAATTACTTCAGCAATACAGAATTTATAAATTACTGAAAGTTTGATCAACAACAAACCAAAAGCAAGTTAAATACAAGTACGGTTCAGACCTGGAAATGCACGATGGTCTGAAAGGTGCACAACAACTTAACTGAAGGCTGAAACCTCTGCATATATCTACGTCCAGCTTGGATAAACCCTTGGATAAATTAAATATTAATAACAGCCCAGATTATAGCAGTAGATAAATGAAACCCTTGCCAACTTCAACACAATATTGGTTCAAATCACTGTAGCGCGGTACTGTAGCAATACTATTCACGGGTACTGTTCACGTGGCACTGTAGCGCGGGTACTGTAGCGCGGCACTGTTCACGCCAATGTAGCATCTAACAAAAAAATTCTGATTTGCAAGTAATAAATGATATGGTACGGCTGGAGATACAATAGCCTGAGAAATAAGAATGAAGCTGGAAGTTGATCTCTTGTAGATTTAATATTTTCTTCTTCAAACCCTTACTTATTTTCCCCTGTAAGCACGAATGTAACTTCTGAACAAAGCTACCCTGTTAGCAAGCTTCAGCTGATCTTTCACAACCTCAGTATGCTTGATTCTGAAGAGTTGATGTTCTCCAAAACCTGATTGCAGAAACCCTTGTTTCTCCAACTCCAAATGTTCTCAGAGAGAAAAGACAAATTCAAATGATCATCAATAATGAGTTTGATTTGTCTTGAAGAGAAATATATATCTTTTTCCTCAAAAGTTCGACCCTTTTCAAAAAATCAACTTAATTGCATTTAATAATATAATAATTCGCCCTTTTAGAGACTTAGGCAAATTATTAATAAATGGCGTCCATATTAAATGAGTCACAAATACTCATTTAATAATAATAATGCTCCTTTATTATAAAGTATTAAATACTTTATAATTTGCCATTAATAATTAATATTTTAATATTTCAGTTAAAGTGACTTTATAATATAAAGTCATAATAATAATCATTTAATTATTATTAAATGCTCCGTAATTCTTCGTTTGCTCAACAAACTGTCAAACTGGGTCGAAACTGAGATGACCAACTGAACCAGGTGCCCTGCCAGAAATAGTAACCCCTGTCTGCCTAACTTACTATAAATAGTAAGTGTCTAAAAATCACTCTGTGAGAGTCTGCCAAGGCCCAAACCTAAATCAACGGCTGGAGTGATGTCCCGAAACTCTGGATAACTGCCATG
>VDFB02195096.1:0-12884 GCA_007258455.2 Sequoia sempervirens
ACTATTCAATAAGTGTTCCCTTACGGTTATGATTAGAGTTATGAATCTACAATTAGGGTTCAATTAGGGTTATGATTAGAGTTATGAATCTACAATTAGGGTTCAATTAATGTTCACTTAGGGTTTCTTTCTTAGGAGAATTTTATTGTATGGTACATGTGTATTTTATAAAATTAATATGTCAAGAATTAGTTGTAGATAATAGTACATGTGATTTTTCATATGGTTTTAAATTGTAGATTAAAATTGATAATAGATTTCCTTCCTTCTGTTGCACTGTAAGCTACCATATTATATGGCCTTCAAATCCTATTCATATTTTGAGCTTTTCTCAACTATACAACACGACATCCAACAAATAAATTTGTTATGCATTTTTTCCAAGCACAAATCCTTAGAATTCTTAATGTGTTACTTAGGTTAATTGTTTATTGCAATAAATAAATACACACTAATATATATATTATGAATTTGAGGGGAAAATATTAAAATATTTATATATATATATAAGAAAATTTGATTTAAATCACAAAGGGATTCAAATTACACATACCTTTGCTTTTGTTAATGTTGATGAAGATACAAATGTGGATGAAGTGCCAAATTTGATGACATGATCTTCCTAAAAAACTGGAATATCTTTGGTCTATGTGGCACTTGAAATTTTCTACAAAACTATAACTAACTCTACCTCAGATTTGTGACTTTGGACCTATTTTGCATCAATAAATATGAGCTTTGACACATGCCTCCTAATCTAGCATACAATATGTACTTAAATGCTCAAAATAGTTGGGAGTAGTTTTGAGATTGGTGGATCTTTGGGAAGGTCCAATGCTTCACCTTTGTATCTTTATCAAGATGCCTATTGACTTGAAAAAATGCATACATTTTCATGAATATGAATTTTGAAAGCAATCAATTTTATTTCATTATTGTTTGTGTCATTGTTTATCTCAATTCCCATATATAAGGGTACACATTGAAATTTGAAATCATACCAACTTGTCTATAACAACAATGAACCAAGAACAATATTTAGGGTTAGGGTTGAAGGTTAGGGTTAGTGAAAGAATTGGTGTTAGAAATAGGCTTATGGTTAAGGTTAGGGCTAGCATTAGTGTTAGGCCCTGGGTTATAAAACACTAAATGTAACCTTAATCCTAATGCTAATCCTAAACCTAATCCTATTAAACTATTCTTCATGCTAACCCTAAACCTAACATTAACTATTAACCCTAAACTTGACAACAAACCTAAATGTAACCTTAATCTTAATGCTAACCCTAACCCAAATTTTGATGCGAACCCTGACCCTCAACATAATGTTAACCATATTTCTAACCCTAACTATATCTGTAGCCCTAATCCTAACCTAAACTCTAACCCTAACCCTAACTATATCTCTAGACCTAACCCTAACTATATCTCTAGACCTAACCCTAACACTAATTTGTTAAATATAGTATGCTAGTTTTAATATATTAATTTAAAAACTTATGATAAAATTTAACCCTAACCGTAATCGTAGTTGTGCCCTAGCCCTAATTTGACCCTAACCTTAATAGTAATATTAATTTAATCCTATAGCTAATCTTAATTGAACCCTAACTGTAATTAAATCTTAATCTTTACCCTAACTCCAACCGTAATTTAATGCTAATAGAATCATAAACCTAATTAAGTTCCCATTATATAACTTATATAACATTAAAAATAAATTACATAAATAACCCTATCTTTAATCAATTTTATTATATGTAACCGTAATCAAAACCTAACATTAATTGAACCTTAATTAAAACCTAACCCTAATCCGAAGTGAACATTATTCCTAACCCTAAATGAACCCTAAACTTAACCAAAATGTAAGCATTATTGAAGGCTAACCCCAACACTAACCCTAACCCTTATTGAATTGTAATAGTAATTGCAACCCTATATGAACCCTAACCTTACTTGATCCTAGAACCCTCACACAAATCTAACCTAGAACCCTCACACAAATCTAACCATAACCTAAATCAACCCTAATCATAACCATAATTCATTTGTAAAACTAATTGAACCCTAACCTTGTGAAAAATGTAATCCTAGCCTTATCATTATAATAAGTTTTAGAGTTATAGTTAACTTAAAATAATAGATGTCTATTATTATGATAATAATTATAGTTAGGATTGTAGTTAAGGTTATAGTTAAAACATAATTTAATAACTTAATTATATAATTATGTATAGTTAATCATTATTAATTTATTGTGAATTAAGTTTAACCTAATAATAAGTTAACCTTGATTAGAAATTAATCAAATTTATTATTATTATAATTATTAACATTAAGGTTAACTTATGATTTTGATTATTATTATTTTAATTATTAATAGTAAGGTTAACTTATTATGAATTTGATTTTTATTATTATAATTATTAATAGTAAGGTTAACTTATTATGATATTAAATTATTAATTATAAATATATTAATTCAAATTATTTATTATGATATCCTTCTCGAGGCGCCTAATTTTTTAATCAAATTTTTATTATAAAAATTGAATAGGCACCTTCAGAAGGATATCTCTCGGCGCATTTTATATATCTATTATTAAATAAAACATTCATTAAAGGAAAAGGGGACATTACTAGGCAGATGGAAAATTTCCTTGGGCCCCACCTTGTATAGTCGACGTGGCAGCCGCCCATGATTTCACAATCAATCAAAGCCCCATCGCGGGATGGTGGGGAATGGCTCAGATCAAAGGACAGTTGATGAACAGTTGCCCATATTTGATCCACATATGGGACACGTGTCGCCTGCTCGTGATATCGCCATCCTACAATTCCCGATCACGGGATCGCGGGCAATTGTTGATCTTGAAGGCATTTTGATCGACGGCAGCATGAATTTCATCCTTTTGAAAAATAAAACATTCATTAAAGGGAAAGGGAACATTACTAGGCAGATGGAAAATTTCCTTGGGCCCCACCTTGTATAGTCGACGTGGCAGCCGCCCGTGATTTCGCAATCAACCAAAGCAACCATCGCGGGATGGCGGGAATGACTCAGATCAAAGGACAGTTGATGAACAGTTGCACAAATTTGATCCACAGATGGGACACGTGTCGCCCGCCCGTGATATCGCCATCCTACAATTCTCGATCATGGGATGGCGGGTAACCGTTGATCTTGAAGGCATTTTGATTGATGGCAGAGCGAATTTCATCCTTTTGAAAAATAAAACATTCATTAAAGGGAAAGGGGACATTACTAGGCGGATGGAAAATTTCCTTGGGCCCCACCTTGTACAGTCAATGTGGCAGCCGCCCGTGATTTCGCAATCAACCAAAGCAACCATCGCGGGATGGTGGGGAATGACTCAGATCAAAGGACAGTTGATGAACAGTTGCACAAATTTGATCCACAGATGGGACACATGTCACCCACCTGCGATATCGCAATCCTACAATTCTCGATCACGGGATGGTGGGCAACCATTGATCTTGAAGGAATTTTGATCGACTACAGCATGAATTTCATCCTTCTGAAAAATAAAACATTCATTAAAGGGAAAGGGGACATTACTAGGCAAATGGAAAACAATGACAAGTTTTTTTAAAAGTGTTCAGCATAGGGCCAACTAGGACTTAGGAAAATAAAACCCGCAGAGGAAATAAAATATTAAGACCAAAGGGACCAGGCCTAGACAGAACGATGGGCATAAGATGTTTTTAAAACCCTTCAAAAAAGGTAACCGTGAAATAGATCCCGACCAAGCTAAAACACAAGGGTTTAAGATGAAGACAAAGCTAAAACCCCAGCCCTAAGAAATTTTACAACACCATGAAAGCCCAGTGACATAAGGTAGGGCATGAGTGAAACATTAGGAACAAAATTTGAAGTTCCATCAGTACAAGCATTGGATAACATGTATTTTCCCATTAAATGTGAAGGATTTTCAATAAGTTATAGTGTTCAACTATTGGTCCATTTATTGTGTTCAACTATTAGTCCATATGTGTTGTTTTTATAAAATAGAACTCAGAACAAAACTTTGAGTTCCATCGGTACACATAACCTAAACCCTAAACCTAAACCATTAACCCTTAACCATAAACCCCAAACCCTTAAAACCCCTCTGCCTCTCTCTCTCTCTCAAGTCTGTCCCTCCTACCCCCTCTCCCTCTCTCCGGGTCTCTCTCTCAGAGTCTCTCCTCTACCCCTTCTCCTTTCTTGGAGTCTTTCTATCCACTCACTCACTCCCTCTCTTGGTCTTTCTCTCACAGACTCACTCCTCTCTCCTGTCTCTCAGCTATCTTCAATGTCCTCCCCTCTCTCACTCCTTGGGATTAATATATAGGTCCTCCTCCTCATCTCCTTAGCCTAGAGCATAAACCACTCTGAGCCTACCCTTATGGGTAGTGATGGAACTTCAAATTTTGTTCTGAGTGTTCTATTTTATAAAAACAACACATATGGACTAATAGTTGAAGTATAAAATCTATTTCTTGTTATAAAAACAACACATAATGATTTAAAATACTACTTATATTGAACAAAAATGGACCAATAGTTGAATCTTATTTTCCCTCTATCTCTATTTTTCTTATTGTTCCTATTAGTGGCTAATTAAATCTTCATTGAAAACCTACAAAGAGTTTGGGTCCTTCAATCTCAAAGCTTGTCTAATTTCTTGATGAGATTCATTCACATTGATTCCTAATATTGTGCTCAATTGGATGGTGTCTATAGTTTTAAATAAATCTATTGGAGACAAAAATCAAGGATTAAATGACTTAAATAAGGTGTAAAACCAAGTTTTTTCATTTAAAATGCAAAATTAGAAGGCAAAGAAACATAATATGAAGATTGAAGATGGAAAGAGGGAAAGGGAGGGAGCTGGAGCATTTCAAATAGGAAGGGAGGGAGGGTTAAGGCTTTGAAGGGCTTTACGCTTTACAAAAGTGGAGGGATCGAGATATAGGGAGGAGGAGGAGTGAGAGAAAGACCTAAGAGAGGGAGAAGGGGTAGGAGGGCTAGACTTGAGATAGAGTGAAACGGAGTGAGAGAGACCTCAGAGAGGGAGTGGTGCTAGGATGGAGAGACTTGAAAGAGAGAAAGAGGGGAGTGGAGAGAGATAGAGGAGGGAGGCTACTGTAGAGGGTAGATGGTTTAAGGGTTTACATGGGTGGATGGAGGAGATAGAGTGGGAGGAGTGACTGAGAGAGAGACCTAAGAGAGGGAGAGGGGGTAGGATATTGAAGATAGTTGAGAGAGATAGAGGCTAGGGAGGGAGTGGGGAGAGAAAGACCTAAGAGAGGGAGGAGTGAGTGAGAGAAAGACCTAAGAGAGGGAGAAGGGGTAGGAGGAGAGAGACTTGAGAGAGATAGATGGTAGAGGGTTTAAGGTTTGGGTTTAAGGGTTAAGGGTTAATGGTTTAGGGTTTAGGGTTATGGGTAGTGATGGAACTACAAAGAGCTTGGGTCCTTCAATCTGAAAGCTTGTCTAATTTCTTGGGGTCATATTTTGCAGTCAAATGTATTAGTGTTGGTATGCAATCACAAACAAAAAAGTGGCTATGGAGAAAATTCATGCCACTAGGTGGGCTTCCCACTCAACCATGCCAAAGTTATACCTCGTGATAACTTTAACAAGGTGCCACAAAGAAAAAAGGAAAAGGTGTCAATTCGAGCTTCATGAGACAAGCAAAGATTTTTATACAGTTTAGAACCCATGAACTAACAAGATGACACCACATGCATGCAAGTTGTGTTATGCAAGGTGGCCATAGAAAATGTAGAAATGTAAAAATGTTTTTGATAAGCTACATCATGAAGAAAGGGTAGTATGTCATAGGCGAGTCAATCTTAAGATATGTTGTCCATATCCCAGGATTGCTCATATATATTCATGAAAGGTTAATGACTAGGTCAAAAGAGACAATGACAAGTGACATACAAGGAAAAGCATATTAGACCCCTTTCCCCCAATTGAGTGTAGGACAAAGGTGAGCCTAGAATGGAACACAATGTTGTTTGGGGTGATATTGGGATATTGCACACCCTCCATTAAAGGTAGGTGTGAAACTCCAATGACTACTAGAACTTGTGTCTAAAAAGGAATTGTTTGTATATGACTCTTTCGACCATGAGGGTGAGATTTTGGGAATGTTATGGAAAGGAGGTGTAGAATCTAATGAACCCCCATTATCAAAACTACTAGGGTTTTGTAGGAATAGAATTTGTAGGAAATTGAATTTAGTTTCTAAACTACTAGGGTTTTTTTTTTTTTAAATATATTTGGTGAAAATTTGAAATTTCAATGTAGTAGTACTTAAATTTTAGGGAAAAGAAAAGTAGGTGTATGTCTAACCACTCTAACCACAATAAAATGATAATATTTTTAAATAATATTTTAGACATAAGTAGAGGACTCATGTCGAGATGTGATGCATATTTTTTTGTAATTTTTTTCCAAGTAAATAATTAATTATGATTTTTTTATTACAACTTTTAAAAAATATAAAAAATCGTATGTCTGACCACCTTAACTTGGTCAAAACTTCATGAAATTCATTTTTTTTTAATCCTATAGTATGTGAAGCATAGAATGTGATGCATGTTTTGGATTCCAAAAATGTAATACCGTTTGAAAGCTATAGATGTTTTTCAATCAGCCTATCAATCAGGATTTTAGTCATAATTCAAATAGAAAATGAATAATAATTATTTATTAAATTCAAAGTAAAGCATTATTTATATTGGTGGAAATCTGAGAATCTCCTTTAAAAACCCTTTTCATCTCATCAATTTTGGGTAAAAAAAAAGTTGTCAGCCACATACCCTACAAATACCCATCATATTGCCACTTTTTGGCCCATCATGATCCTGAACATACCTAAAAGACAAGTTTGACTATCGGTTAGAGCCGAATGAGTTCCCATATAGAGATATTATTAGGATTCTTTTTAAGATCTTCAATAGTACAAAATTTATGAGGAAAAGGTAATGATGTAGGAGTGTTGTGTGTTACTCTAGATGTTTGAGTCACTAAGTTACAACTTAGTGGCTGCAAAACATTGTTATGAGTAGATTGCATGATGGATTTCAAGATAGTTTTGAAATTTTGTGTTTTTCAGTAATGGAAGATGACTTAGGAATCTCACTAATTAAAGGAGATCCCACTTGTGTCATCATAACCTCAAAAAAATTCTTGATTGGAATGATATGTTGGTGAAGGGGATTCTAATGCTACTTGATTATCATCTCCTAAGGAAAGGTTAGTGGCTGAAGGATGTGTGCTCATGGTCATATTGTTTGTTATTATGATATTCTCCCTTTGAGAAGAGTTTTTAGAAGAAATACAAGCTAAATGTTGTTGATATTCAAAGTTTGGTTCTTCTAAAAGAACTTCATTTCTAGTAGGGGAATGATCAATGGGTGAATGATTGTGCTCCATAAGGGTTTCCCTAGGAGAAAGGGGACAACAAAAATATTCATAACCTTCCTCAAACAAAGCATCTACTTCATAACTATCAGAGACACTAGGAGAAGGAAAAATGTTATTATCATGATTATTTATGTTTAAGTTGTCTTGTTGATCAATGTCTTGTCTACTAATAGAGGTAAAAGGAGAGAAACAACTTAGATTCTCAACAGTCTCATTGATTTGTTCTTCTATCACTAAAATATATTCTTTTCCAATAAGAGAGATATGAGGAGAAGAACAAATATGATTGTGAGGAATATCCAAAGTTGTATTCTCTTTCACTAAAACACTCTCATAGGGAGGGGATAAAAAGTGTTTCTTAACATGTTTACATATGCAAGGTACAAGCATTGTTTGAATAAGAATAAAAAGAAAATGTAGCCATTTCATGCAATGTTTCAACAATATGAACAATGTGTATGCAAAGGTACAAAAAATTCTTATCCAATATATGCAAGACTTGAAGAATGGAAATAAGGTACATGCAAGAATGAAAAGAATTTTTAACAAACTTATGTAAAGTTTCAGGAATAGAAACATTGTATATGCAAAAATGAAAATTACTTTTATTAATTTTATGCAAAATTGCTGAAATGGAAACATTTCCAGACCTAATGATGCTTGGAATTGAAGTGATTGGAAAAATGACTATCTTTAATTGATTTTTTTGAGATAAATGCATAAAAATAAATGCTCTAGAAACCTTCCAAACTTATACTATATGATACTAGGAGCCTTAGGAAGCATAAAAATGAGATTTTAGATGCTATTTCAATTAGTGAAAAATTTGTGCAGGGATTGATTCGCCATAGATGGTGAATGAGTCCCAATAGGGGTGTGTTGCAAAACTTTCAAAAATCATGAATGGTTTGTGATGTGTGTGAGTTTGTAAGCTTCAAATCTAAGATGACTATGCAAAATTTTAGAGTTTAAGGAAATTTTCTGCAAAAATGCAAACAAAATGCACTTGTTCCTATTGCAAAAATTTGAAACCCCAGATGCAATTTATTAACAGTGCAACTTTAATGAAACTTCAAATGAAAGGGAGGATTAAGATGAAAATATACTCCAAATCAAAAACTAATATGTTCAAAAAGTTGTGTTCACCAAAATGAACCATGGATTTTTGGCACCAATGTACTCTCTAATTCTTCTAGGGATTTTCACCTAAAAGGAGAGAGCTAAACCTCAAAACCAAGGTGGTTCACTCAAATAAAGGATGTGTATGATTTTGTATAAGCTAAATGGAAAGACATAAATGAAACTATACTAAGTAATTGATTGATTATGAATGTAAATCCTATGAAACAAGTGATTTTTGAAAACACATTGTGTATTACAACAATGAACTAGAAACAAATGCAAAGCTAAGCAAAAACAAATGAAACTTAAAGTGTGCACTTGGAATTTTGAAGGATACTATAAATTGCTTTTGAAATGTTGTTGATGCTAATTTTCAGGCTTGGAGGGACTCATTTGCCATTCTAGGCGAATTAGTACCAAATTTGCCAAACTGTACTAGAGCCCATTTTAGGCAAAAGGGTATCCAAAAATGTGGAAAACTAAAAACTAACCTTGGAGTGGGACTCATTCACCACCCATAGTGAATCAGCCCACTTTTGAATTTCTAAATATTCAAAGGTTGATTCTAGATATTTTGATCTACACTATGATGCCCTACAAGTGTCTGCTTCTAAAACTTTGATTCACGGGTCTAAAAATGAGATTTTGTTGATATTCTAACTTGTTGAATGAGAAAAAAACTTGAGAAACATTACAACTTGATTTCAATTATTTCCAAGCTTCCAAGAGACCTAAACCTACATACACACAAGATAAGAGAGAAAAGTTGAATGTTAGGGCATGGGGGTTTGCCATGGTCAAAGCCCTTTTAGGTAATTAAACCGAAATGATGAAAGAAAGGAATGAAATGTGAAAAATTGAATTGATTACCTTGCTATGATGTTTGATCTTGTATTTCTACAAAAAAATATGAAGACTCAACCATTGAATGTCTTACAGAGCAATCTAGATAAAGAAACCTTAGCTTGCTTGACTTGAATGAGAAGATAGATGATGAGACAATGATGAGAGATGTAATAATGAGAATGAGATGTAAATTAGGGCTTATAAGGTTGTATTTATAAATATTTCATCTTGTTTTCCATTTAATACTTCATCACAGGACAACATGAAGAAAAATTAAAGTTAAAACCTAATTTTTCTCACTCAAACCTTGAAAATGACTCAAAATGGGACTCATTCGCCACTAATAGAAATTGGGTTCCACCTAGATGGGAGTAATTTTCCACTAATGGTGGATGGGTCCCATAGGGGTCATTTTTCCTAGCTAGAATGCCAAGAAGTATGAAAATTAGGCTTATATGATGACTATGTCAGTTATTTTATCAAATTATGCCTCGAGATCCACAATATGGGTGAATAGGGGCCTATTAATGATGATTTTAATGTAAAATAGGTATTGGGACACACAATTCAATGTGAAAGTGCAATTAAATGTACTTTACAATGCTAAAGTGAGGTCCACATAGCCTAGGAGGGCACGAGAACTAATGTGAATGTGTAAAACACACCACAACACTAGTTTAACATTAAATTCACTTTACAATACTTCTATATTGATGTGATGATATAATGAAATATTTTTTATAATTTTTAATTAAGGAGAAATAGGTTTATTAGGTCTAGAAAAGCATAAAAGTCCTTTATAAGACTCTACAACACCTTTACAAGACATCAATAAGCATATTTTATTCAATTTGCAAAGGTCCAAGACCTAGTGTGGACACATAATATGCCTCACAACACCTAAATCAAGGCCTCATTAAGTCTAATTAATCTCATGTCAAGCAAAGGGTACTTTGTTCTATGGCACACATTGGAATATGCAACACACACATTTTTAATAGCAAGGATAACAACCAAAGTAGGGGTGTACAACCTTTCTAGCTCATCACCCTTTACTTCCAAATTTGAGCCCTACAAATCAACATCAATGGAAAAGGATGAAAAATCGTTAAGTTTAATAGTCCTATGGTTTTTTTCAGATTGATCCTTTCTTTGTATAGTCTATAACTTTCCTACATTCACCATAGTCCCAATAATATCAATCAAACTCTTATTACTCCAATTTTCAATTTCATTTATTGGGATGAATTTAAATAATTTATCTAGCACAAAGGCCTCATTGTAACAACATTTCAACATTGGGTTTTGTTCCAAAATGATTTACGTGTGGTTGTTCAAATTATTAAATTTCCTATCTGCTAGCCTCACTCAGCCTTTTGACACATAATAAGTACGACCCACCTCAACTCTATCATAATGTAATTATGCTATGTCATTAGAGAAAGTGATTCATATTTTTGTTCCCTCACTACCAATAATGTCAAAGATGAATGCTTGGTCCTGTCATCTATATTTGTTGTAATGGTGCATATCCCTTTTCATTGTTACCCAACCTTTTATTGTCCATTTGGTTTGTTAAACATTCAACCCTTTAATAGGGTTGATATTTGCAGGAGCATTATGTTGTCTTGGGGATGTATTAATCCCAAATGTTGAGGCTAATTTGGATGGGGAGGGTGAATCTTAGCCAACTATTTGTTCTTCTTTATCTTAGCAGTCAACTGGGCTTTGATCACATCCTAATTTTTGAAAAGACATTAGTTGGAGAACAAGAGATGGGACAACATCTCTAGCATCAATAGATCGTATCACATGTGTTGTCAAGGCTGGAAGTGCATTTGTATCCTATAAGGCAATTTTACTTATCGAAGTGGATGCAATGGGATATTCATGGTTGTGACACAAGTCTAAAAGCAACAAAAATGTTGAGACATTTGAAAATTGAATGGTTTTTTACCCTAAGACATAGGTGACTCCCAAATCGCCAACAAATCAAAAGGAGAGAAAAAAGATAAAGAGTTTGAATATAAATTGAAGTTAGAATTTTGCGAACCCCAATCCTAACACCTGCAAAACAACAATAACAAACACATTAGATTAGAGATCGCAAGGTAGAACAAGGATTACCCATGAAATCCATTCACCAAATTCAAATTAGGAAAGAAAACAATGAAGAACATAATAAAATAATAAAATATAGATTCAATCCTAATTAGACTAGCAAACACATGATCCCATGGGGGAATTTGTGCCAATTTGATATGAAAATTGGCCCTTTCCCAATCCCTATGATGCAAGCTTGATGTGTTGATGATAGTTGATCCACTTTGATTATGTTGAAGAGTTCTCCAAGCCAAAAACCTACATAACCTAGCTAAGATTCAATGGTGATTGATGAAATTTGATAGATATTTATGCATGGTAACTTTGCATAATTTGTGGATGATTAAATGAAGGATGAAACTCTTTATTTATAGATGATATTTGAGATGAATGTCCAAATTTGAGCAATGTGGGACTAACATTCATCCAATGGAAAGATGCCACTTGTCAATCCATGAGAGGATGGAAGATGTGCAAGTTTATAGAGGATTGTGCCAATAAATGCCTATTTTTGAATTTCAAATTTGTTGAAATGACATACAAGAGGGAAGGGAAAATGAAATAAATGCCACTTGGCTCAAGACAAAGGACATGTAAGATGAAGTAAATGCCTTGTTGGATGTACATGTCCACTTAGAATTTTTGAATTCAAACTTGGAGAATATTCCAAAAGATGCCTTGTGAGGAAAATAAAGATTTGATAAATGAATTAAATCTATTTTCATGTGCAACTTGCAAAATCTTGAGGATGTGACATGATAAGAGATTAAATTAATTGAGAGTTTAATTAATTTAATAGGAGATTTGATGATGTGACTTATTTGACTCAAATTTATGGATTAATTTAAATCAAATAATGAGAAGAAAGTGATAAGAGATTAATCAAATAAAGATTTTGATTTATTTAATTAAATGGAGATGATTGTTAGATTAAATTAAACAAGGTTTTAATTTATTTAATTTAATAGATAGACTTGAGAGATTTAATTAAATAAAATTGATTATTTAATTAAATAGGGATAATTAGATCAGATAGGTTGATTTAAATATCGAGAGAGGATGACCTAATTAGATAACTGGTTTATTTAATTAAAATACGACCCCAAGCCCCAGAGTGAGTATCTCCCACTCTCTCCCACTCTCTTCCTGCCTCTCTCCCCCACTCTCTCCCACTGTTTGCCACCCTCTCTCCCACTCTATCGCACGCTCTCTCCCACCCTCTCACACTCTCTCCCACTGCCTCTTACTCTCTCCCACTCCCTCTTACTCTCTCCCTCCCTATAGAGATACCATTCTCCTAGAAATACTATGTATAGAAACCCTATGTAGCCACACTTTCAGTCTCTGCCACTCTCTCCCGCTCTCT
>VDFB02195097.1:0-18566 GCA_007258455.2 Sequoia sempervirens
GCCCTCCCCATCCAAACAAGCCTCAAAATTTGGGATTAATACATCCCCAAGATAGTATGATGCTCTTGAAAATATCAACCATGTTAAAGGGCTGAATGTTTACCAAACCAAATGGATAATAAAAGGTCAGGTAACAATGAAAAGGGATATGCACCATTACAGCAAATAGGGGCACGAGGGCCAAGTATTCAACTTTGACATTATTGAAAATGAGGGAACAGAAATATGAATTACTTGCTTTAATGACATAGAAAAATTGTATTATGATAGGGTTGAGGTGGGTCGTACTTATTATGTGTCAAAGGGCTCAGTGAGACATGCAAACAAGAAATTTAATAAGTTAAATAGCCAGATGGAAATCATTTTGGATCAAAACTCATGTTAAAATTTTGTGATGATGAGGCCTTTGTGCTAGAGAAAGTATTTAAATTCATCCCAATAAATGAAATTGAAAATTGTACCAATAATAGTTTGATTGATATTCTTGGCACTATGGTGCATGTAGGAATGGTATCGACTATACAAAGAAAGGATCAGTCCCAAATAATTCGAAGGATTGTTAAACTTAATGATTTTTCATCCTTTTCAATTGATGTTAATTTGTGGGGCTGAAATTGGGAAGCAAAGGGTGATGAGCTGGAAAGGTTGTACAACCCTAGTTTAGCTTTCATCCTTGCTGTTAAAAATGTGCATGTTTGGTACTTCAATGGGCCAGTTTGGAACACAACCGCATGGACTTTTCTATATATAAATCCTAACATACCAGAAGCACAACCCTTGATCCAACGAGGACATATTGATCCACCTATTGTTGAGCCCCTCGGACAGTGCCTTGAAAGGTTGCTTTGGAAAATGGGAGAGTCACTATTGCATATATCTTGGATCACTACCTTGGCTTTCTAGAAACTTTGCAAGATATTGTCAAGAAAACAGTAAAATATATAAAAAACTGATGCGTTTTGTTATTCTACATGTCCATTGCAGGCCAATGATAGAAAATCCAAGAAAAAGTGTGAACCATCTGAGCAAAATACATGGTTTTTCCCTAAATTCCAGACAATAATAGCTGATTGTGACTTTTGATATTTATTGCAGCTAAAGATGGAAGACCACATAGGCAAGATTTGGGCTACTACTTTTGATGAGGCTGCAACAAGCTTATTGTAGATGTCAGAAAAATAGTTTTAAATGTTGCAATATGAGTCTTCCACTGCAATGACTGCTGAGTCAATTATCAATGTTGTCACCTACACCTCATTTTTTATCACTTTTCTTATGAAAACTCAAACCTATAATTCAGAAACAAGGCTTAAAACAACAATAGTCAAAGTTGTAAGGATTAACTTTGAAGCTGAGTGCAAGCTATTACTGTCAGATTTATCTAATATTTCCCCTGCCGTGCAAGAGTCTCCAAATATATTGTACTTGCTTGATTTCCAAAAAAACCATGCCTTGCTAATTGTGACTTTGGATATTTCTTATAGTTCTTGTTGACTGGAAATTTATTTCCTTTTCTTCCTTTGCAGTGCTTGTCACATTAGAAGACATTTCCTTTCTACTTCTATTACTTTTTTGTTCATTTAACTAGTTATATATTAAGACAATGAATTATAACTTATAATGTTTAAGAAAAAAATATACACTTGTTTTCTTTCCTATTCTTTATGTTGCTTATAATTTTGTTCCGTTTTAAGCGTATATTTTTTATTTTATTTTATGTTGTTTGTTTATATAGGTATGTTGTCCTATTTAAGAGATGTATCAATACTTACAACTATTCTTATATATACTTGTGGACATGGTTGTATGCATGTATACATTTACATATGCATATACATAGATATACATGCATGTAATTCAAATTTCTTAGTGCATACAACTTTTTGATATAGGTGTGTGTAGATATATGAGTCTGTAATGGATATGTATACCTATATGCATGCATAATTCAGTATTTAGAGGTATCTGTGAGTTGTTTTAAATAGAATGTTGTTCTGATATTGTTTTCAATGTTCTCAGTGCATACAATATCTTGATAGAGTATATGCGAGTGTGTATATCTATGTATGCATCTAATGCTTCTTAAATGTTCTCCCTACTATTTTGTGATGTCTAATGATAATGTCATGTTCGATATGGATATCATATGGTTCTTGGGGATAATGTTTTTCACATATGTTGTGTAGCTCAATTTATGACACAACACTAAATAATGCCTTATTCAAAATACCATAAACTGCTCAAAAACTTTGGTAAGTTTTAAATGCAAGGTATTATTGCAACCATAACCAATATATGTAGCATATACATGAAACAATGTTGCCATGGAAAGCTATGCCAAGTGATGTGTGTTTCCTCTGTGCAACAACATACACATATATGTGCATTTAAACTTATCTATATTTATTTCACATGTATTGACAACTTTGGGTGTACATATGTATGTATGTCATTTGTAGAAATAGTCATCACGATGGTGGCTTACAATTTTCATAGTAGCTAAAGCTATAGAACAACAATCAACAATGCCTATGGAAAGTAACATAAAATGTTCAATTGCTTTGGTAACTTTAGAATTCTAAATATTATTATGGCCATTGCCATTCTATGGAACACATATATGAAACAATGTTGTTATTGGTTTGTTTTTATTGCTTTGCAATGATCACCCTTGTATGGAAATGATAAATGAAATAATCTTTATTGTTTTGCAATGATTGCCTCTATATGGAAACTTTTACCCGATAGGCTATATGTGTGAACTTTGGATGGAATTTTTGTCAGCCTTATTGGTTTTAAAGCTGCTTGACAACAATCAACAATGCATATATATTTGCATCTGCCTCCACATTCATATATATTGGTGTACATTTTGTTTGGCACCTACATCTTTATCAATTTCATGCATCCAATGCATAGATAGGAATTTGTTGCTTTGAAATATATTGCCATAAAAAAGTGTGTACTTCTATTGTGTATCATTTTCCTTTATGTGTGTGCAGATATGTATGTATGTCAAATTAGTTGTAAGCAACATATACTTCTCCCTTTGTTTATTGGTTATAATAATGCCTACCATTTAAAACCTTGGGAAACATAGCAAATACTTGCGAAATTTTTGATAAGGCATTATCAGCTCTCATTCTCTTACTATATATTAGTGTGATTTTTTTTGTGTTTTGTGGGTTTTTCCATCTAGGCCATTGTTGCAACCAATGTTGTTTTATGTATGGCCTCAGTTTTGTGGCAATGGGTTGCAATGTAGTAGTGGTCATTGTTGTAAGTAACACAGGTCTGCTTGTAAAATACTCTAAAAACATAGTGAATGTCTGCACAATCTTTGATAGTGCATTGTTGGGTGTCATTATTTGGGTTTCCCTTGTTCTCCAAGAAAGATGTCAGTGAGGAGGGAAAGCTTCTATGAAGGTGAAAGTGTGATCATCATCTGTGGAATTTTTGTGAAGGTGGTTGGAAGTTATTTCATTTTTTTGCATGCCCGGTGATGGTTGCAAAAGCATTACAAAAGTGTGTTGGCCATAAATGAAACAATATAGCTTAAGCTAAAAAATTACAATCATCACCATAGAATGAAAGATATAGATGAAACAATATTGGTATCAACAGTAATGCAGATGGGAAAACTGACAAAGATAATTTCATGCCCATCTTTTCCACTTCACAACCAATATTCACTATTGTGTGTAGATATGTATGTATCTAAGCTTAGATGGAGAGAACATTCAAATATACTCCTTCCTATGTTTATTCTTTTCATAGGGTAGTTGCTTTTTTATTTTTTATCTCTATACTTAAACTTCTGCACAAGAATTTATTTCTACTTCCTATCATGTAGCCTTCTATCTATTCATTGAGAGTTTCCATCACATCTAACAAAAGAATAGTTAGCTATGTTTCAATTGATAGTTGCAGTTTTGTTGTTCAAGACCCACATCATGTATTTATTGAAATTGATTTTCTCAACTGAAACATGTGGTACCTATTCTTTTGTGAAGTAATCGGCTCAAGATTAGGATTTTCAAGTTCTTTTTCCCAAAAAAAAGGGGGGGCATAATCCACAACATGTTTCACATCACATTTTCCCACATATGTTTAAAACCTCAGGAAGCAAAATGAATGTCTGTGAAATTTCCAATAGGTACAAGTTCAATCAAGTGTTCTTCAGCTTCTCTGAAAATGGTTGGAGGTTATTTTGTGTCTTTTACATGGGGTGATTGTTGCAAAAGAAAAATAAAAGTGTCACCTGTGATAATTTCCCCCCAGCTATTTTGCACAGAAGCTAGCAGGGAGATGTGTGTTTGAAGTGACAATAGGAGTATATAAAAAAAAAACCTTTGCAATATTGTTTCATTTGGGGTTTGCGCAGGAATTCACTATATTTTCCAAGGATTTAAACCATAACTATTACTTACAACCATGAAAACTACATGGAAAGCATACAACAATTAATGCTAAGATACAAGTTTAAATACAAGTGTTTTTTAGCTTCTATGAAGCTAGTTGGATGTTACTTTGTGTTCTTTGCATGGGATGATGGTTGCAAAATCTCTACAAAAGTTTTGGTTGTGATAATTCTTTTCCCATTTCTTGTAGGCATGAATCTTGTATATAACACTTGAAAATACAATTTATCATTCCAAGAATGTCCCATAAAGTAGACATAGCGATCAATATGTATCAATGGCATTTGCATTTGCTATGACATACATACATACCTGTACATAGGGTAGATACATTGTCCACCATTGTGAACAATCATGGCATCAATATGGGTATGTGCGGGATACATGTCAGCCAAAGTGAGGAGTGATATGATGGGTATGTGTAGGGTATGGCTAGCAATTTTGTTTTACCAAAGGTATTCGTGAAAAGGAGATTTTAAAGGATATTCTCGACTTTTCACCAATATAAATTATGCTTTTTTACTTTGAATTTAAAATTATTATTATTCATTTTTCTATTTGAATTATGACTAAAGTCTTAAGGTGACTAGGTTGATTGAAAAACATCTATAGCTTTCAAAGCGGTACATCACATTTTTGAATCTAAAACATCGTCACATTCTATGCTTTGTACATACTATGGGATTAAAAAGAAAAAATGAATTTCATGAGTTTGACGAAGTTAAGGTGGTTAGATGAAGCGAGCTTTTATATTTTCTTAAAAGTTGTAATAAAAAAATAATAATTAATTATTTGCTTGGAAAAAAAATTTAAAAAATATGCATCACAGCCGGGACATGAGTCCTCTACTTATATCTAAAATATTATAAAAGAATATTATCATTTTATTGTTGTTAGGGTGGTCAAGCGGACACTTCTTATTTTCCTTGAAATTTAAATGCTTTCTGCATTGAAATTTCAAATTTCACAAATAGATTTTTTTTTAAATAAACCTAGTAGTTTAGAAACTACATTCAATTTTCTACAAATTCTATTCTTACATATTTTTGAAATAATATAGATAACTTATTCAAATTTTACCTCAAGTTGTCTAACTTTGATTTTTCTAAATTTTATAGCCATAAGGGCCTATTTTTCCATGATGATCCCGCATACCCATATTCCATATAACCCTAAAAATATAGTTTATTGTTCCAAACAAGTGCTAGCATGCATCAATCTTCTTTGCATTTGCTATGACATACATCCAAACATGCACATTTTGTTTGATTTTATATTTCCTATGTACACATCTCTATCTTTCTCAGATTAAATGCAGCAAGATTCATATGTTTGAAGAATACTTATGGGTATATATGTGTAACATCCTATGATGGTCCATGGTCGAATTTGTTAGTGTGGGAAGGAGGCTTTCCTTTTTTGCATTTCATTTTATTTTAGTTTCTCTATGTGAAAATATGTATCTATGTGATTATTCCTTCCAACCTCAAAAAACAATTATTTGAATGATAGACTGTATATGAAGTCTAATAAGGAATGTTCAATGATTTCACCGTTCATCAGAGTTTTGGACACCCGATATGGCAAGGTAGAGAGTAGGCCTCATTTTTTTCTATTCCATTTTATATTTGCTATGTGCACAACTGAATTCCTTACTTCAACTGTCTTTTTTAGGATTACGTGTAGATCCTTTTTTGTATTTTGCTAGATACTACATGATACATACCAACAATTAGAGTGCACTATAAATCAAACAAGTTGATCATCTCCATCAATACTGTTCATTTCCATCATCATGAAATGTTGCTATTCTTTATGGTAAGTGTATTGCTTCTCCTTTCCTCTTTATTTCTATGCATATAGAATCTCCACCATTTCTAAATTCGCTTCCTTGTCATTTTTTATATGTAACATGTAATTATGGTATTACATATATTTCCCTTATAAATTATACAATCGTTTAAATTTCATAATTTACATATTTTTTACCAATAAAACATGTTTTCCTCACCAAAGTTCACATTTCCCTTCTTTGTAGCTATATCTTAGTCAAACCATTTTAGATTGCAACTACATTCTATTTATATATAAGGTGTATAGATCTCCAAAATGCTGAATAACTTTACGATTGCACATTTGCATGGTGTATGGCCTTCACCTACATTCCACCTGTATACAACATAAGCCTATATATCTTTTTTGCATTTGTTATTTCACAACTCCATGTCAATTTATTAAAAAGGTATAGCATTGATTACCACTCAACAAATTTTCTTAGGCGCCAAAGCATTGCCTTCACCATTGATAAGAGTGGTGGACAATTAATGTTTCTACTCAAGGGTTTGGTGAGAGCCCATGATGCTCCATGACCCAATATGGTAAGGTGGAGAGCAAGCCTCCTTTTTTGTGTCCATACTCCAATCCATTCCATGCACAAGGTATGCCTAGATTTTATTTACTTACTTTATTCTACTATAGCTGCATTGCATATTATTTGTTATGAATTCTACAAGTCTTTATATTTTATGATTTATTTATTATCTAAAAATGGTATGTGTTTATTACACTAAAATTCACATTATCCTTCATGTTTGCAGCTATACTCAACCCAAACAATCCTCCTTCATGGACCTTTTGACACCATTAAATCTTGTATAAAGTCAGCAATGGGAAAAACATTGCTTTCACCATTGATCATAGTGGTGGACAAGTTATTTTTTTGCTCGGGAGCTTGGTGAGAGCACATGACGCTCCATGAGCCAATATGGTAGGGTGGAGATCAGGCCTTGTTTTCTAGTGTTCATACTGCATTCTGCCATGTGCACTAGGTATGCCTAAATTTCATTTACTTCATTCCTCCCATTACAAGTACATAGAAAATTACATATTATAAAATATAGAACTTTGATATCTCCTCATTTACATATTCTCTATGAATTAGAGATGATCACTGCACTAAAATTCACACTTTGTTGTTATTCTTCTAGAGCATACCAATTTATTTTTTTGCTCAGGGGTTTGGTGAGAGCGCATGGCGCTCCATCACCCAATATGGTAGGGTGGAGATCAAGCCTTCTTTTCTTGACTTCATACTGCAATCTGCCACGTGCACAAGTATGGCTATATTTTATTTATTTCATCCCTTGCATTACAGGTGCATGGCATATTATGTATTATAAATTATATAACTCTTTATATCTCCTAATTTACATATTCTCGATCAAATACAGATGATCACCACACTAAACGTCACATTTTTTTGTTATTCTTGCAGAGCATACTCTAGCCATAATGAGGAATTTGATGAGCTAATGTGTTATAAATGACCTTTCAAAATAATGATAGTGACTGCAAGATCAACTTAACAATGATCAAATAGACAATTAGATCCTAATATACTCTATATTGATTGTAATAAGCAATATTCATTTCACCGTTGATCGGAGTGGTGGACGATGTATATTCATGCTCGAGGGTTTGGTGAGAGTCCATGAGCCTCCATGACCCAATATGGTAGGGTGGCGAGCAGGCCTTATTTTGTTGTGTTTTATTTTATATTTTTTATGTACAAATCTCTATGTTTCTGACATAAGATCCAAACAAAATTCATATGTTTCAGGTTATGGTTGTAACGAAATAAAATAGTTAATCTTATACACTTTGTGTTACATTCCATTGGGCATTGTTGATTATTGTTCTATTGCTTAAGCTATATTTTTTCATTTTCAAGAAGGTGTTGTTGAAAAGGCTATATTGTTTAAATTTTGACGCTATGCATTTTTTGTCAATTGTTATTGTTCACTCCCGAAAGCTATATTGTCTAATTTTCAATAAGGTTATGTTCAAAAGGCTATATTGTTTCTATTTTTGATAAGTTATCGTTGAGAAAAGACTATAATGTTTTCTGAAAGAAATATTGTTTTGTTTATGGTTCTATTATGTGGCTATTGTTTTGGATGGGTTTTGTGGCTAGAGTTTTGTGCTTTGTCTGGGTCATTGTTGAAACCAATGTTGGTTGATTTATGGCTTCCATTTTGTGGTTATGGTTGGAAAAAAATAAAATAGTTAATGTTGTACACTTTATGTTTTGTATAATATTAAATATTTGTTTTGAACATTGATTACATTCATACAACAATCTCTATTTTTTTTATGAATAGGAATTAATCTATATTAAATTAGAGATTAAAATACATATTCACAAAATAAAGTGGGTGGTAAGAAGGAACACCTCGAGAGTCACATGGGTAAAACCCATAAAAGCAAAAAATAACCAGTCACATGGGAAGATCCTAGAAGTCCATAATAACAAACAAGAAAAATGCCATTGTGGCCAAAGCGGTACCAGAGCTAGATGCCCAAAAAGTTTGCATATAATGTTTTGAGAGATATTCCGATCACATGTTATGTCAAACTCCCTAACAAAATAAAAAAATGTAGCTCAAAATTAATATCAACATAAACATATGGATGCTATTATCTTTTTATTGTTTTTGGTTGTCCATCATTTATGCAAATATATACTTATTTGACAATTGTATCTCCTATTGCAAATCAATAATATAATAACCTTTTAGATAATTCTATTATGTGTGACATTAGCATACATACAAATTTGTACATAGGGGTAATAAAATATAGCAGCAGAAAATGAATGTTCCAACTAAAACTTACAATATATACTGCCATTTGCTACGTTCACATATTCAACCCTTTGCTCTCTCTCATATTGCATTCCAGCCATTTGTACTTTCACTCCGCCTATTGGCTCATCATTGTTGCATGTCACTACATGCATCCGCTAGTGTAATTATCTTTTCAATACAGATCTCAATATTTTTATGTTTATATTATTATTATGATGAATATTTTAGATTTTTTTAATTTTTTATGATATAATTTGTTTATATGTAGAAGATATACTTGTAATGTACATATCAAATAATAGTTTATCCTAATAGATTTATCTAATCATATCTTTTGTATTTATAAAGGATTGGAAAATTATTAACATAAATTGTTGTCTATTACATATGATTAAGATCTTTGATTGATTTGAATTCTATTATATTTAAATCTTAATTATAATTTAAACTTTAGTATATAAGGTATTGCTAAATAGAGAAAAAAGTTTTTGTTGGAAAATGTTACATATATATTGTGAAGTAATTCTATAATCCAAATGGTGGCAACTATAATCCATTATTATAATTCTACTTCACTAAGATGTTGCAATATGTAGTATTTTTTTGTTTTATCTTCTTGATATGTATAATTTAATACTATATAATAAAAATAATGAGAAGACTCTATGAATATGAATCAATGTCCTTGTAGATTTCGAAATAAATCTCAATGCATATATTAGATCTAAACTTAGTATTAAATGTATCATGTGTTGATATTAAATATCTACAAAAGTCTTATAAGATGATATCAATAAGTTACATATTCAACCAAGAATGAATGTAAATTTGTATTCCTTGACTTGAATCCCTTAAAATTTTATATAGCATATGCAACTTGGGAATCCATAATTTAACGTAACCATATATTGATATTTTTGACACAAGATCTCAAATTATGAGACAAAATTAATATCACTAAAGTATGCAAGATGCCAATTCTTTAGAGTATACTACACCTACCTAATAGGGAACATAGAGAATGTGATTTAATAAATGATTTCATCATTCAACCACTTAATACAAGTAGCTATTTGATTGGAAAACATAATTATAACTTAAAAATGAGGAAAATATTCATAGGAATCTAATATAAAGAGATAGAAACATATTTGTGTAAATAAAAGTTACAAGAGACATTGCATATTCATATCTACTTCAATAATTAATTCCTACTGAAAGAATTATTGTATGTTATTTTAAAAACACCATTAGAAATAATTTTTAATTGTTTTATAATCAATATGGTAACAAATAATCAAAAATAATAATAGGTCATCAAATGTGATCCTGGAGATATTTACATAATTACCTAGAACATCCTAATTAGGCATGGAAACACCTAGAATATGGAGGGGTCTCTACTAGACTACACCCTCTATAGAATCAACACAAATGACCTCAACCAAAATATTCATGTGAAATGCATAGATCAAGAATGTTGTAATAGATCTCAACAAAAATGAGTATGAAATTTAATGAAATATAAAATACCCACAAAAAATAAAGTAGATTAAAAAACATATAAAATTGGAAGTCAACTAAAATAGTGGAGGTGTAGCAAAATGTTGGAATATATTAGAAAACACAACATTACATAGTCTTCACCATAAATTTAATCTCTACATGAAGTTGCATCATGAACCAAAGGGATTTCATTTAAGGGTTTTCCTCCTTAAATCTAATAGGTGAACATGAGTGCTTAAACTATGAGAAATTGGGGTTTGATTTTAGTTGATAAAATGATAAAACATGAGGAATTGTGAGGTTTCTAAATTATATATAAATTGAATGTCTGACATGGGATCCTCACATGTTAATAAATGTTTCAAATTCTTCCTTATTATTATCATATTCAATTAATTCCACTAATGACATCTTGAGACATGCAAGAAAACAAGTCATGCAAGGAAATAAGTGTGGTTTCCATTTTGAATGTTAGGGTTCTAAGATTTACATGTCGAAGGATGCAATATAATGGGATTCTAGGGATTCATATGTCAAAGGGTGTAATTATAAGAGTGACATAGGACATTGAGAGTCACAATTTAATTTGTATAATTTTCACCTTTTAAGTTAGCATTAATACTTTTCAAGGTCCAAAGTTAAGAATTTAGGAATTAGGACACAATTTGATCCCAAGATGCAAGGGGAAGAAAGGGCATATGATCCTAAGAAGGGTGAATGGTAGGACAATGGTGAAGAGGGGAAAAAGATGCTTGTAAACAATTTCATGAGAAGAATGATCTACAAGAGGGAAGCATGGTGGGATAAGTAGGATAAATGACTCCTTGAAGAAAAAAATAACTTATTCTTCAAATGCACGACCTCCATGGGATCAAAGGTTTGAGTGTGAGGGTCCCTTCTTTGTCCCTATCTTGAGAAGTACCCCCTTATAATATGTAGAGGTTGATGGTTATAGTCTTGATGGTTTCTTTACTCATCGCTAGGAGGCTACAGAGGTTATTCTTAATGTCCTCCTAGTTTTTCTATATTTTTAAGAAACTTCATCTCAAGGCTTTCATATTGTTGAAAGAGGCGACAAATTTTTGCAACTTAGTCTATATTTCCTCATCTGCATATTTCCTTTTTGGTTCTTTAGCTCGATCATACACTACTTTTGCAATGTGTTGTAGCCTTAGGTTAAAGGTATGTAGCTACACAAAAAATCTATTTATAAATTCTTCGTGCTCTAACTGCTTTATCACGATCCATTCTTGAATTAAGGATCGTGAAATTATTTTTCTTGGCTAGGGTTGATCCTCCTCATTCATTAACAACTATCATATCAAATGGTTTTCCATGAGAAGTATCATTTGAGAAGCCTTCTAGATTGTATTGATCTTAAAGGTACACTTCTAGAAGCTAAAGGAATCTTTCTTATTGTTAGCCAGTGAGGTGGATCACTTTAAAATATTGTGTATTACTTATTTCTTCCACTTGAGGTTCCACTAGTCTTTTGAAGAAAACACATATATTACCCTATGAACTACATATATCAATATGGGTTTTCCTATTTATTTCTTCTACCAATATGGAGTACTTTATAAACAACATATATATTGTAGATTCCTCTCAAATTTTTCCTTCTTCACCCCCTTAGACTCTATTTGAACCAAATTTTCTCTCTTTTGTATTAGTTTAATATTGTTTGAACCCTTACTCAATCCCCTTCATATTATTCCCAATTAACAATAATCTATCTTTTTCCTATTAATTTAGTTCTCAATCCATCCATCTCAATTTATTGTTATGAATCCTTCTTATGGACTATAACCTTAGTTTATTCATTTGAAAAAAATTATCTCAAAATCAATGAATTTTCATAATTTGTCTTGCTTATCCAAAATAAATTTTATTCATTCCCTTGTATTATGGGTTTTCACTCTTTTTCCTTCTATTCTCTAACACTTGGAGTGATGTACCATGAGACTTGGGAGGAAGATGTGTCTTCTAAGGGACATGATTTTTTTGGGTTTGACTAAAATCTAAATATGGATTTTCACCCAAATAATTTCATTCCTAGAAACTTCACACCAAAGATAAATATATAAAATTTTGATGGCAAGAATCCAACCAACTAGTTCTACCAAATGGAGCAATTATTCAATCTTCATCATGTTTCACATTAACAGAAGGTTACAATGACATAATTATGGTATATGGAAAAATGTTCTTATTTTATTAGCATCATATTGCAAATTGTAATCTTATTGGAGAATTTTGGAGGTTTTCCCCTCAAAATACAACTTATTATCTTCAAGTACGATCAATTATTTGCAGCATATTTTCTATTATATTCTTCTCTTGTGTGAGTTATTTCATTACACATTTTTTTGTGTCAATTTTGAGATAATGTATTAATATATTTACATATTAATAACTGACACAATCTTATGCAAATTTGGGCTTATTCTCTAATCTTTTACATATTTGCATTTACATAAATTCTCATACTTTTATCCATATTTTCCCATATGGATATGTGTTTTTTATTCATTACATCTTTCCATACATTTATTTATAAATACCATCACATGCAAGTGATGGTACTTATAGGAATAAATGGAGGAACAATGTACATTTGAGAACATCAACAAGGACACCATCTTTTGAGTCATAAGAGGATTCACACATATACTTCTCAACAAGAGATGAGATGAATGAGATTCTAGCATGCAAATAACATTCAAAACCCAAAAAGATCGATACTTAATTATAACCCATTGGATAACCTAACTGGCTATATAAGAATATATAATAATAACTATATAAGTAAATTATGATGTTGAGGAATGGTTGGAGTGCTTAAGATAGGAGGCTTGGAACTAATGACATACATTTAATTACAAAAAAACCTTATAATTATGAATATAAGTATACATTACCAAAAAATTAGTCATTTATGTAAACGAATTAATATCACTTAGTATATAAAACATTAAAAATATTGAATCAATTAGTAACTAATAATGGTGGCCAATAATATGGCCTACTAAACATAATCCACATCAGATAATTTTACAAGATATGCACATATGCAACATCTAAAAGGAGAAATACATAATCGGTGCTCCAATCTCAAATTTAACTAAAAAATAGATTCAACCCCATATTAGTATCATGTAGAATAGAGATAATCAGGTATAACATGCGGATTTTCAAGACTCAAACACTAGAATCAATGCTAGATCTGATTTTCCAAAAAAAATCATATAGGAGTAACCATAGATCATAAGAACTCTCCAAGTAGCCATGCAAACCTATAACTATCTTCATCTAGAACACCCTAAATACAGTCTCATCACAGATCTAAAAACCACATATTTTAGTTAACATGTAAAACATGCAAACCATCTCTATAAATCTGGAATCCATTTAAACATCCAGACATTCACAGTAAACATGTCATCTGAATAATGGAATAAGGAAAAATCTACAAATCTGCAACTAAAAACAAGAGTAAACTACAACCTAAAAAGAAAACCAAGTTGTCCAAGAGCTTATAATATATGAAACATATCAACTCCACAACTCAAAAAGACGTTAGTGGCTTATCTTCTAGTGATTTCATGTAACCAATGGTTGAAACCATGAATCCAACATAAGCACTCCATTTTGTAGTCCAAATCAAGAGTGTTTATCCATGTGATCGGGATGTCTGTATCCATCCAACATGAACACCTTCTCACTGCATATTACCATGCACGGTAAAGGAAAAAAACCACAAAAAAAGAGCATATACATATATTTTCAAACAAGAGCTTCAATTACCAAAACATGACCAACTCCATAAAGATCCATAATCATGAGCTTCTAATTCCCAACATATATCACATTGACAATATCCATGGTTTCTAATCTCACAAATCTGAAAAAAAAAAAAAAAAAGAGTTAACTCAAAACTCTCATTGTTGCCCCAAAAGCCTTCCAACAACATCCAATTCCTTCTAACAAATTCCCACAATTTTTCCAAGCTAAGAAATAAAAAAGAATGAATACCTAGAACCAAACTCACCTTAAGCTCTGATACCAAATGATGAGAAATAAATAGGTTCAATATCAATTTTTGGGAAATTCAATCTCTATCCTTGAAATATGACTTCAATGGATGATATTCAAGGCTTGGACTATAGCAACATGAAAATCTAAAACTTATATGAAAATCTAAAAATTAAGTTACCTTAATATGGAAATACCATGATTAGATCCATCTTCTTTATGATGCTAGAAACAACCAACATAACCTACTTATAAACACTGTAACCTTATGTGAACTTACAATAGAAATAAATAAAGAATATCATCACCATAAGAGATAAGCAATGAGAAACAAATCAGCAACACAAGATCATCACATAACATAGGATTTATATGGAGAAACCCTTGCAGGAAAAAATCTCTACCAAGAAGAGAGGCCAAGTATGTATTATCATCAAATAAATGAGATTACAATATGACCACTTTCATTCTTCTCTTTGCCTCCAACATGGTAGAATTTGTGTACCTATGAACAACCTCCTTATGCCTCAACCTGTCCTTGTTTTTGTAGAGTAACACTACATTCAATTGTTCCTCATATTTTCTACACCCAAAGAGTTGATTTTATAGATGTTCGAAGAGGTCTTAAGCCCAAAAGATGACTCTTCAATCCAAATGACCCAAAGATGACTCTTCAATCCAAATGAACCAAAGATGAATCTTCAATCCAAATGACCCAACCCTTGGAAATCCTCCACAAAATATGAAAGGACGCCTATTTTGGATTTCAGTACTTTCCCTCCAACTTGGGAACCCAAACTTGAGAGATAAACATTACATTAAACACAATAAATGATGGAAAACCAAGTGACACCCGTTATCTCTTTCCAATCTCCCACTTTCTTCCAAAGATGACTCTTCAATCCAAATGACCCAACCGTTAGAAATCCTCCACAAAATACAAAAGGACACCTATAAATTGGATTTCAATACTTTCCCTCCAACTTGGGCACCCAAACTTGAGAGATAAACATTACATTAAATGAAATAAATAATGGAAAACCAAGTGACACCCATTGTCTCTTTCCAAGCTCCCACTTGGAGAATCCCAAAAATCACTTATTTATACTTTCCTTCATCTTTTATTATCCCATTTTAGGCATCCACGTGTGGGGAAAACAATATTAAATATTTATGTCCACACATCACATTTATCGCTTCTAGTGGACCCATCACCCCTTACGAGTATATTACAAACAACGGTATGTTACAACCATGTAATATGACATAGGATTTACAAGGTCGATGGCACCTAATCCTAACACTCTCAAATGTGACCATACCAAAGGAGAACAACCACTATACATGCCATCAATTATGTTGGCCCCCTCAATAGTATTTTTAACAGTATGAACCATTTTTTCTTTAAAATGCATGTTTGGTTGTCTTTAAAACATAAAAGACAACCAAATGCAATTTTTTGGTGTAAGAAAGCATTTTTCTATCATATGAAGAAATTGAAATGCAATTTTTACTCTAACTAACAATTGTAATACATTTTGAAGGTGACTTTCATCAAATTCTTTTTGCCTAAATAAAAAAAAATCATTATAGTCATACTGTCTAAAAAATTGTAAGTTGCAAAACACTCGATGTTATGAAATCTATAACCCATATATTGATTTAAAACCCTTTACAAGTAACAACCCAATTGGTTAGTCACCCCTCACCTCAATTTGGTTTGTTTTATATATCCCCCACCTACAAACCCTCCATGAGCTCTCCAACCTTTAGTTTTGAACAAGCAGAATGAAATAATTCACAACCCACTTTGTTTTTCAACCTACAATTATTTTGTGCATTTTCATATTTAAACATTATATTATTGAAAAACAATGCTTATTATAATTTTGATCACAAATTTATTCATGTCACCCTCCAAATCCCATGGAATTTGCACACAATCTACAACAGAAAGTAATGGCTTGTCACTGAAGACAACATATAATACAATACAACACATTGGCAATTTTTATGGGTAATAAAACTCTTGTTCACAATGCTTAAAAATATTGACAAAATATGGGAAAGAAAGGCTAACGATGTCGTCTACTCCATGTTTTCATCAATGAAACGTTTCCTCCCATCAGCCAATTCATCATTCTATCCCCCATCTTGGCAGGCCCTCCACCTACGGTGTTTTATCATGTTATGTATGTTATTATGTATGTTTTAATATGTTTTTCTATGTTATGATGCCTCTAACATGTTTTTTTGTAGGGATAATAGTCATGTTCCCTAGGTTTCAACGAAGCTTTGTGAATGATGAAAATGGGCAGCCTTTTGGCTTTTCAAAATATTATTTTGAAAACATGTCAACGTACGTCACCATTTTTTTTGACATACAGGGACAGGTGATGGCCCTCACTAATGGCATGGGCCTAAACATCTACAATCTTATCTCTTCATCATGCCATAATATGGGGGATGAGGCATAATGTTATCATATCTAAGACATGCATTTTTGTTGGGAGAATATCTTGATTTTAGTATTATTTTATTTCCAAGTTGAACATGGCTATTTTACCTACAAATATTCATGTCAGAGGCATCATAATTGTCATTCAAAAAAATTCATTGGAAGCTAGGGGGATCACAAGGGAGTTGTAGGCATTTGAAGGAAGAATAAGAGGCATTTTCCATGTTGGATATGTTTTAAAGGGGGAACAATTGTGGGAAGTTAACAAGTATGTATATCTGCCACAAATGTTTAGCGTTTTTCCATCTTACATAAAAATTGTGAAGAAATGAATGGAGGGTATTGATGAAGACGAAAACAAACACTTCCAAATTCTCATATAAATTTGCAAAAATCTCAAATTACACCAGATTCCATAAGTAATAAACACTAAATCGACGACTTCATATGTCGATTTAAAAATTCAATACCATTACATGATATTTCACTCCAATTTGAAGCACTTGTCATGAAGTAAAGAAAAACATCAAGAGACATGAAATAATGCCAAAATAATGCCAAGATAATGCCAATATATACCCCACTTTAAATGATTTCTAAACACCATGTTGTGAGCAATTGCTTTAAAGTGGCCCAAAACATTATGAAAAAAAGAAAAGGGTTGTCCCTCAAAAAGGAAACACATAAAAGGATCTATGGATTAGAGATTGGTGTTGTCTTTTCTTTGCAATGATATTAGAAGGCTCAGAATTGTCATCATTCCCCCAAATACACATAGAACAAGAAGAATGAAAAGAAATGAAAACAAAATAAGAAAAACAGCACGGGTCAAAATGGAAAAACATAAATGTCTTGATGCCTTGCGTCATCCCCAAAAGGAAACACAAGACAAAAATGAAAGGAAAGAAAAAGATAATGAAAAATATTTTGGGTCAACATGGAAGAGACATAGGGTGTCTTAATGCCTTGCATTATCCCCAAAGGAAAACACAAGAAAAAATGAAAATGAAAGGTAAAGACCAATGAAAAGGAAAAAGCTTACGACATATAGAAGAATGAAGGTACACATAGAGGAATGCACATAGAGAGGAAACATCAAACAATATGGGGGATCACATTACACACATGCAATCACACAAAAGAAAAGGAAATAGTGCAAAACAATAGTAAGGCACAAGCGAGTCAACCTAAAGCATGTCATCTGCCTCCCAATCTCAATTTTTCTAAGCGGAAGGTAGACAATGAATTGAACTGATAACGAAAAATGCATTACTAGGACAAGGCTATCTACTTCTTGCCCCCATTGAGTGCAAGATAATAATGAGCCAAGGTAGGTGATGGGAAATATCATGTAATAGTGAGAATAGAATGTTCTACAACTTTTACATGACAAGGGGGTGGACAAGGATAGGCTATGCAATCACTTGATGGCAATCATTACCATTGAAATGAAAGTTTTCAATACTAACTTGAATGCACGACACTCATCGGTATTGTGTC
>VDFB02195098.1:0-19607 GCA_007258455.2 Sequoia sempervirens
AAATCAATCCCCCATTGATGAAAAGGGGCATCAACCTGCAAAGATCGAAGTGGCAAAGCTCCTTGATACTTCAATTTTCCAGAGAACTTCTGGCAGCCTTCACACTTTCTTACATGTGTGAAAGAATCGCTAAAAACCTTAGGCCAGTAGTAACCTACCCTGAGAATTTTGTGTGCAGTAGTTTTTGCTAAGTAGTGTCCTCCACAAACTCCTTCATGCATTTCAGTTAGAACATGCTTGGCCTAAAACTCATACAGACATAACAACAGTATACCATCCCTATTTTTCTAAAATAGATCTCCATCCATGAAAATATATTTAGATGCTTGCAACTTTAGAGTTCTTTTCTGGCTATCACTTAATCCCTCTGGACACTTCATGTATTTAAGGTAATGCATAATATCAATATACCAAGAAGTATGCTCGATGCTTGCAACTACAGTCCCTTCATCTACATTACAAACTTGACTTGCTTCAATATTCAATTCTGCCATCAACCTAGCCAAGCCTTGACCTCTCACTAGCTTAGTAATTTGTATCTCCATGTCAAACTCTTGGATTTTGTTGATCCATCTGCATCTTTTTCCTATAACTTCAGATTGTGTCAGAATATCCTTGACAGCTGCATGCAGGACATAAGCAATCACCTTTGCTGCAACAAGATATGGTCTGAATGCTTTTGTAGCCTTCACTAATGCAAACACCTATTTTTTCATTATATCATACTTCAATTTAGACCCTTGTAATGACCTACTGAAGAAAGACACAGGTTGTTCATGACCTTCTTCATTCTTCTGTAACGTAACAACAACAATAGTGTGCATTGAAGCGAAAGAGAATATCTAAAAAGGCTTTGCAAAGTTTGGAGATTTAAAGACAAGCGCTTCCTTGATGGCCCTTTTGATAGATATAAAAGCTTCCAAGGCCTCTGTAGTCCATTCCATTTTTTGTCCTTTCTTCAACATTTTTGATATGGGCTTAATGATCTCAGCAAAGTTAGAAACAAATCTCCTAACAAAATTAATCTGTCCAAAGAATGATTGTATAGCCTTGATAGTTTTTGGAACAAGAATTTTATCAATAGCTTCAACCCTCTCAGGATCTATTCTAACTCCCTCTTTTGAAACAATATGTCCTAAGAGCTTACCTTCTGTGACTGTAAAATGACACTTCTTAGGATTTAAGCTGATACCATATTCTAGGGCTTTAATAAATACCTTTTCCAGATGTTGTACATGATCTTCAGCCTTCTTCGAATAAGCAGTCAGGTAATCCTGGTACACCACCATGATAGCATTAATCAGATCTGCAAATGCTAGGTCCATAGCTCTCTGGAAGGTTGCTCCTGCATTAGTGAGACCAAATGGAATTCTTATGTATACATATGTTCCCCAAGGAGTTGTAAATGTTGTCTTATATTGTTCATATTCCTTGACTTTAACCTAGTTGTACCTTGAAAACCCATCCATCATTGACAACAACTCACACCCTATCACCTTATGCAATATAGCCTCCATATTGGGTAAAGGATACTTATCCTTGAGAGATGCCATATTCAGATTTTTGAAGTCCACACATAATCTGATGTCTCTATTCTTCTTCCTCACAGGGACCAAATTTGAAACCCACGTTGAGTGCCTGATTGGTTTGATAATTCCCCCATCTCTGAGCTTTGTCAACTCCTCTTGCATCTTAGGCTCTAGTGTTGGATTTATGGGTCTTTGCTTTTGTCTGAATGGCTTAGCATTTGGCTTCAATGGTATTTCATGCTGAAACAAATCTTCCCTATATGCTTTTAGATCTTCATAAGACCAAGCAAACACATGCTTATACTTTCTCAGCAACTCTATCAACATTCTTCTAATTGTAGGGCTTATCTTCTTTCCAATGTATACCTTTCTTGGTGCCATCTTAGTCCCTAAATTAATTTCTTCAATATCTTTCCTTTTGACTGGTGTTTGCCTCATGAGAGACCGATTATTTCCATCATAGACCCTCTCCGATGCTACTAAGCCTTTAGGAAGCTTATTTGTTTTGAACTATAAGATCTCCTTGCCAAACACAGTTTGCTTCCCATCTACTTCCTCAACAAAAGCATTGAAGTCAATTTCCTGGGCTTCATACTGATCTATACAATGAAGAAATTTCAAAAGTTCAGTATCATAATTGAAAACCTATCAATTATAAATGTTATCAGGAATAGCAGGCCTTGTCTTGAATTCAATCTGTGATACCCCAGCCAATGTGATATCATCTCTTTTCAACACCACATTTGCTAAAAAATCAGCCATTATGTTCTTTGATCTATCAATACACTCAATTGGAAATGCATCAAACAACTCAATTGTGTCCCATACAACATTCCTTTATTGCTTTAATCTTTTGTGCTTTGCTGCATACTTGGATTTAATTTGTGAAACAACCAACTCAGAATCACCAAAAATAGTTAGCAACTTAATCTTGTGTTTCACAGCTATGTTCAAGTCTGTCAATAAAGCTTCATACTCTGCCACATTGTTTGTACATTCAAATGCCAACAAAAATGCATATTTAAATGTAATACCTTCAGGGGAAACAAACAAAATCCCAGCTCCATTTCCTTCCTGGCTGCAAGCTCCATCAAAAAACATCTTCCATACACCATTGCAATTTTGTGCAGCATGTTTTTCAATTGGATCAATACTGACCAACTTTGGATGGGCTAGTTTTATTTTAAAATTCCCAAGATCAACATCACAAAAACAATTGATCTGATCTTGTGGTATATAGTCAACAAGCTAGTTCATTCTTAGCTCTCTATACATCTTGACTTCCTGACCATTCACTAGAATTGTAGCATAAGACAAATCTATTGGAATATATGCCTCAATCCTTACTGACATGAAACTCCTTGAAGGAAAATTCAGTGTGACATCATGGATGTTTGGCTGACTAACTGTTCTAAAGCTCTTGAAATGTTCATATCGCTGTGACAGGGTTGATGTCTTGCCTACAAGTCTATCGTTGTGACTTGGTGTGTTCACTGTGATCTTTTGGCAAATGGAAACCTTTGGGTGATAGTTTGATCTTATTGGGCTAACTCATGGGTGTCGGGGAGAGGTCCCAGTGAATGGTGAATGTCTCACCGATAGCTTAAAGCTATCAAGGTAACATAAAGGTCATGGGGAGATGTCTCAACGATGAAGCTAGGTCATGCCGATGAGAGTATTCTCATGGTGCCTTTGCAGTGACAAAAGTCTTTGCTAAGAAGTCTTGGAAACTTGGATAATTCATGCCGAAAGTCTTTAGGTTAACTTTGGGTGCTCGGAGAAACATCTTGGCTAAGTGCTTAAGTCTTGCTGACTCGATAAGACTTGGTAATGCTTGATGAAAGGTCCCAGCGATGAAGAGCAGTCTCGCCAACTCGGTAAGACATGATGGAGCTTGATGAAATGTCACGGCGAAAGACATGAGTCTTGCCGAAAGTATGTGACATTCGAGGTGACATGGGATGTTCACTATGACATCTCAGCGAAGGCGGTAGATCATTCAGTGGAAGCTTTGTCTGTCGGTATGACGTCTCATCGAAGAGTGATAGTCATACTGAATGGCTCACACTGGCATGACTTGAAGATTTCGATATGAGGTCTTAGCGAGATCGGTATGTCTTTCCAATGGTTTCTCTAAGTTTGATATGACTTGTTCCATTCGATATGAGTCTCGCCGATAAGAGAAACTCTTGCTAATAGGAACAAAATGGATATCAGTAGATTCGGTATGACTTGTGTTTTTTGTTATAATGACTTGTCGACTCTTGGAGGCTTAAGTTGATATCAATAGAGAAGCTTTGTGGCATTGGGGAGACACTGTTAGTGTCTCACCAATATGCCAACAAAATTTGAATGTCATTGATTGTGTGACGATCCTATGTGGTATCCTGCTGGACAAATCAGAGGAAGCAGTTTTTATATGGATGATGTTTAGTTTTTTGCATCAGTTGTAATGTTGGAAAAAACTACATGCAAGGAAAAATCATCTACTTGAAAGGAAACTATCTATGATTGGAAATGGTGGATAAGGATGCATAGAAGAGAAAATCAGAATGTGAATAGAATAAAAGCAGATCGATTCTGATTTGGGAAAGCAAATGAGTTGAGTCAAGTTGTTGAGAGGATTTTCTATAACTGATGAACAGTAAATGAAGCTATAGTAAAATACCAAAGAGTTGTATTTATGATTGTATGTAATTTTGTTGTTACTGTAATACAAAGAGATTCAACTTGGTGTGGTGGGTTTTTTCCTGAAAGGGTTTCCCACGTAAATATGTTGTTTAGTTGTCTTTGTGTATTTGCTCTATTTCTGTAAATCTTTCATGTGTGTCTTAATTATATTGTAATTTGAAAATTAAAAGCCCTGCATTGCATTCTTCCTTATGGATTTGACATAGGGAAAGTGTTTCTGCACCTCTGCTTTCCTTACAATTGGTATTAGAGCTTGGCCAGTTGTGTTGTCCTTGTGAGCGGGTTGGGTTTTTTGTGTTGATCCTTTTCCAGTGGGAGTTTTGTAGAGGAATAGTAATTTAATTACAAATTAAGATGGCAAGCACATCTGGAAGGATGGAAATAGAGAAATTCAATAGTAGCAATTTTGAACTGTGGAAACTCAAAATGGAAGATATGTTAGTTGATTGTGATCTTTGGACTATTGTGTCTGGAACAATGCCTCAAGGCATGAAGCAAGAGGATTGGGACCTAGCAGATAGAAAGTCTAAGGGGTTGATAAGGCTCTATTTGGTAGACTCTGTTCTTCTGAACGTGCATGAAGAAAAGACTGCATCTTCCTTGGGGAAAAGATTAACATCCATTTATTAGGGCAAGTCCTTGGTGAACAAGTTGTTCTTAAGGAAGAAGCTGTACTTTTTGAGAATGTAGGAAGGAGGGTCTGTTGCTGATCACTTAAATGCTTTCAACATGTTTATTACTCAGTTGACATCTGTTGGTGTGAAGATTGAAGATGAAGATCGTTGCATGTTGTTGCTATGTTCTCTGCCTGATTCTTGGGATCATTTGGTTATGGCTATAGGGAGTACAACATCCACTTTCAAGATGGAAGATGTTGTTGCTTCTCTATTATTGGAAGAGATGAGAAGAAAATATTCTGAGATGGCGAAGGAGGATCTAGCTGTCAGAGGTAGACCAAAAGAGAAAGGCAAGAAAAAGGACAAGAAGTCTAGATTGAAATCAGAAGGGAGATCAAAGTCTCCTGCCAAGAAGTTCAAGGTGAAGTGCTGGAATTGTGGGCAACCTGGTCATGTCTGAAAAGATTACAAGGAGGAGAAAAAGAAGAACTCTTCTGATAATGATTCTTCTCAAAGTGATGCAGACGCCTTCATTGCAGCTTTGACTACACGGGCATCGGATGATGTCTGGCTGATTGATTCTAGAGCATCTTTCCACATGACATCTTATAGAGATTGGTTCATGAAGTATGAAGAATACAGTGGTGGAAAGGTGTACTTGACAAGTGATTCATCTTTGAAAATTGTTGGTCATGGAAGAGTCAGAATTCAATTCCCTAATGGAAGAGTGAAGGGAATCAATGATGTGATGCATATACCAGGTCTGGCTTAAAACCTACTTTCTGTAAGTAAGTTGAATGATATTGGAGTGTAGGTCACATTCTCTAGAAATTGCTGCAAGATGACTAGAGGCTCTATGGTGCTGGCTAGGGGTGCTGGAATTGGTACCTTGTACAAGCTGGATGCACAAGCTATTTAATGCAATAGTGTCTCTGCAAAGTCACTTAAGGCTACTCATGGAGATAAGAAGGAAAATGTTCCTAATAGATTAAATGCCATGGATGTTAAACTTCTAGGAGAAAAGACTATGCTCTAGCATCATAGGCTTGGCCACATTGGTGAAAAAGGTTTAAAATTTTTGAAAAATAAAAACTTGGTAGAAGGGCTTGAAGATTGTAACCTTGAGTTTGAATTTTGTGAACATTACATATATGGAAAGCAACACCGTGTTTCATTTTATTCCAGTCCTCACAAATCTTTTGGTTTTCTTGATTATATTCATTCTGATGTGTTTGGTCTAGTGAATGTTCCTTCTTTGCCTAAATCAAGATACTATGTCTCATTTATTGATGATTATTCAAGTAGAACATTTGTATATTTTCTGAAAAGTAAATCAAAAGTGTTCAGTTGGTTTAAGTAATTTAAAAACCTTGTAGAAAATCAGACTGGTAGAAAAATAAAATGCTTAAGGATTGACAATGGTGGTGAGTTTTTGTTTTAGATGAATTTGAAAGATGCTTGTATAGATTATGGGATTAAAGATATAGAAGACTACACCTTATACTCCACAACGAAAATGGAGTTGCTAAAGGTTCCAACCCAGGACTGATAATAGGGAAAAGGAACTTCAAGGCAACTGCTAGCAATGTTGGCTTGGATGAGATTTTAGGCTAAAAGCGGTCTCTCACCACAACATGTGTTCTCAACTCTGTGTCTCTGTCTGGCATAAAAGGATACAAGCTTTGAAACCACAGAGGCCCGAGGTTTTGAATAGTAGAAGTGTTATCTTTTGTGGTGAAACCTTCTACATTGGATGCAATTATAAAAGAAATCCACTAAAAAAATGAAAAGGATGTGGTAGCAATTCCTTGACACTAAATGAAGAGGAATTGAAAAATCAAATAATACCCTATCTTGAGGCTCAAGTAGTTTGAAAGTTAGAAGAAGATGAAAGGAACCACCTCCAACCTGGAAGCCCCTCGACCTGTAAAGGGAGGTCAACTTCGTGAAGAAAGCAACTTGATAGGTATGGGTTTCTTTTGAGGTGAGTCTACTTGTGCCTATGCTTTAATTTCTAGCACTGATGAGCCTAGGACTGTAAAGGAGGCATTTAAAATATCTGATTTAGACTCTTGGTTGGAAGCCATGAATGAAGAAATGGCATCATTAGAAAAGAATGAAACCTGGAGTTTGGTGCCATTGCCTAAAAGCGAGAAAAGTTGTGGAGCTGCAAATGGGTGTTTAAAAATAAAATAGGTTTGAATGATGAGTGTGGGAAAAATATAAAAGCAAAGAAATTTTGGTTCGCGAAAGGTTATTCCCGAGGTAGAGATTGATTATAGAGAAATCTTTTTCTCCTATAGCTAGTGACATCATTAAGTTTATTTTGTCATACGGCAACATATGACTTAGAAATTGATTAGTTGGATGTAAAGACAACATTTCTTCATGGTGATCTTGAAGAAGAAATTTATATGTCCCAACTGGAGCACTTTGTGGAGAAAGGTAAAGATAGACTAGTTTGCAAGTTAGAGAAATCTCTATATGGTTTAAAACAATCCCCTAGAATGTGGTACCAAAAGTTTGATACTTTTGTTTTGTCATTGGGATTTGTAAGATCAAAATGTGATCACTGTGTGTATTACAAAGTTGAAAGTGATCAAGTCCTTATTATTGCACTCTATGTTGATGATATGCTATTCATAGGCAATAGTAAGCTAATGATTTTTGATCTTAAGTCTTAGTTGTCTGCAAAGTTTGAAATGAAAGATCTTGGTGTAGTAGGGTATATTCTTGGAATGGAAATAACCAGGGATAGGAAGAATAGAAAGTTGTGGCTCAGATAGAGTAAGTACGTCAAGACTATTTTGGAGAGATTTTGTATGACTGATTGCAAACAACTAGTTATTCCAGTTACACAGGGAATGAAGCTATTTGTTGAGGATTGTCCAAAATCTCCTATGGAGATGGAGGACATGACCGGTGTGCTATATGCTAGCGTTGTTGGCAATCTTATGTATGCAATGGTTTGTACAAGGCTAGACATTGCCCAAGTAGTGGGAGTTCTTAGTCGGTTTATGGAAAATCCTGGAAGGACACATTGGGATGCTATGAAGAGAGTGTTTAGATATCTGAAGGGAACTTCAGACTATGCTTTGTGTTACCATGGTAACTTGGTTGAATCATAGAGAAATCTCAGTATTCGAGGTATGTGGACTCTGATTGGGCAGGGGACATTGACAACAAAAGATCCACCAGTGGATATATTTTTATGATGAATGGTGGTGTGGTGAGTTGGATGAGCAAGTGGTAGGCTATAGTCGCTTTGTCCACTACAGAGGCAGAATACATGGCAGCAACACATGCCTATAAAGAAGCAATCTGGTTAAAATTTTTGTGTTCTAACATTGGTTTTGATGCAGGAAAAATTACTATTTACAGTGATAGTCAGAGTGCTATATGTTTGGCAAAGAATCCTACTTTCCATGCCAGGATGAAACATATAGATGTACAATATCACTTTGTATGAGATATGGTGGAGGATGGGAAGGTATCCTTGGAGAAAGTGGATACTTTGGAGAATGTTGCAGATGCATTGATGAAGCCTGTGAGCACGGACAAGTTCAAGTGGTGTGCCAGTTCAATGGGCCTTTTGGCCCATGAATTTCAGTAGTTTTATTATGCTCTGGAGGTGTCAGTAAGATCTTCATCAAGTGGGAGCTTGTTGGAATATATGCCTCAATCCTTACTGACATGAAACTCCTTGAAGGAAAATTCAATGTGACATCATGGATTTCTGGCCAACTAACTATTCTGAAGCTCTTAAAATGTTCATATTGCTATGACAGGGTTGATGTCTTGCCGACAAGTCTATCATTGTGACCTGGTGTATTCATTGTGATCTTTTGGTGAATGGAAACCTTTGGATGAAATTTTGATCTTATTGGGCTAACTCACGAGTGTTGGGGAGAGGTCCCAGCGAATGGTGAATGTCTCACTAATAGCTTAAAGCTATTAGGGTAACATAAAGGTCATGGGGAGATGTCTCAATGATGAAGCTAGGTCATGCTGATGGGAGTATTCTTGTGGTTCCTTTGCGGTGACAAAATACTTTGTTGAGAAGTCTTGGTGACTTGGATAAGTCACACCAAAAGTCTTTGGGTTAACTTTGGGCGGATAAATGTCTTGGCGAAGGGCTTAAGTCTTGCTGACTCGGTAAGACTTGGTAATGCTCAATGAAAGGTTCCAACAATGAAGAGCAGTCTCACCGACTCGGTAAGACACGATGGAGCTCAATGAAATGTCACGGTGAAAGACATGAGTCTTGCCGACAGTATGTGACATTCGAGGTGACATGGGATGTTCGCTATGACATCTCGGCGAAGACGATAGATCATTCAGTGGAAGCTTTGTCTATCAGTATGATGTCTCATCGAAGAGTGATAGTCATGCCGAATGGCTCATGCTAGCATGACTTGAAGATTTTGATATGAGGTCTTGGTGAGATTGGTATGTCTTGCCAATGGTTTCTCTAAGTTTGATATGACTTGTTCCATTCGATATGAGTCTTGCCGATAACAGAAACTCTTGCTGATAGAAACGAAATGGATATCGGTAGATTCGGTATGACTTGTGTTTTTCATTATAATGACTTGCCGACTGTTGGAGGCTTAAGCTGATATTGATAGAGAAACTTTATGGCATCAGGGAGACACTGTTAGTGTCTCACCGATATGCCAACAAAGTTTGAACGTTGTTGACTGTGTGACCATCCTATGTGGCATCCTGCTAGACAAATCAGAGGAAACGATTTTCAAATGGATGACATTTGGTTTTTTGCATCAATTACAACACTAGAAAACACTGCATGCAAGGAAAAATCATCTGCTCAAAAGGAAACTATCTATGATTGGCAATGGTAGATAAGGATGCACAGGAGACAAAATTAGAATGTGAATAGAATAAAAGCAGATCGATTCTGATTTGGAAAGGTGGATGAGTTGAGTCAAGTTGTTGAGAGGATTTTCTGTAACTGATGAACAGTGAATGAAGCTACAGTAAAATACCAAAGAGTTGTATTTATGATTGTATGTAATTTTTTTGTTACTATTATACAAAGAGATTCAACTTGGTGTGGTGGGTTTTTTCCCAAATGGGTTTCCCACGTAAATCTATTGTTCAGTTGTCTTTGTATATTTGCTCTATTTTTGTAAATCTTTCATGTGTGTCTTAATTATATTGTAATTTGAAAATTAAAAGCCCTGCATTGCATTCTTCCCTATGGATTTGACATTAGGAAAGTGTTTCCGCACCTCTAATTTCCTTACAAAATTGAACTAAACATTGCCCCCAACCACTGCTGTCCACTGCCTTGATAGGAGCATCCCAAACTAAGGAGTATCAATCACTGTTATATCTATATTATAAGCCATCTGTGGACAAGTAGCCAATTTGACTTCAACATCTCTCATAATGCCTACCACAAGAATAGGTTTGTTATCCATTGCATAGCATTTACCATCATATGTATCAACCTGCATGCCAAGCTGCTTCATAACTCCTACTGGCATGATATTTATAGCAGCACCAGATTCTATCATGCAATTCCTCAGTAGTTTGTTATTTATGAGCAATGTAGTGAAAAAAGGATCAACTTGTAGAGTTGTTAATACATCACCTAAACAGACTTTTGAATTATTTATCTTTTCCTGCCTATTCACTGCTTTAACAACTACTTTGCTTTCATTCCCATTTGTTATCAATTGAACATCAGTATCTCTATATTCTTTAATTTTCATCGTCTCAAGTAGTGGGATAGACATTTTTACCTAGGATAACGCCTAAGTCAAGTCAAAAGAAGAGCCCTCCACCTTAACAGCCTTCTTCGGTTCTAGCATTTCTCCTTTATTTTCTTCTTTTTCCTTTTTACTAAGTTGGTCAGGCATTTGTATCTCTTTATGTAATTCCTTCACCTTTTCCTTTTTGACAGAGTTCTCTTCATTTTTATCATGTTGCTTGTTTTCTAACTTCTTCAGAATTCCTTGTGTTGCTTTCTGATCCTTCATAAAAATTCCCCCAGGAATGCCTTCTATCTCATTTACTTTTCTATTTCTCAACTAGTATTTACTCTTTTCTTCCTCAACTGTTGCAACAGTGAATCTTTCTATTTCTTCTTTGGTGAGTCTTCTAATACTACATGGAGTAGGCACCTCAACTGAATGTGGCTCTGTATAATCTTCTTTAGAATAAGAAAGGATCTGTTGTTCAATCATATGGACATTATATTTCTGATTTGAAACATCATACTCATAACCTTCATCCTCTAAAGATGAGTACCCTTCCTCAGCATGGTAAAAATTATTTGAAGTCAAATAAACCTTATGATCTTCTCCATTATTTTCCATCAACATTCCCTCTTCTTGCATCCTTTGAGCTACAACACAATAGTATGGAGAATGTAGCTTATCACAAGCTTCACAGAAGTAATTATTACTCACCATGTAAGTTCCCTTCTTGCTCAATGGATCAGGAGTCTCTTTATTTCTAGGCCTAGCTGTTATAGGTTTTCCATCCTTCTAGTCTGTATTATAGGGCATGTCATGCTACCTCAGCCTCTTATTTCTGTATGTATTCTCCTATCTGTACTGATAATTATTTCTTTGCTGAGGAGGCCTTAGGTTCTCTCTTTTATTGATTATACCAACAACCTTCCTATTGTTTTCAATTGTTAGTGCTATCTTAGAGCTTTAGCCAAATCTCTTGAGAATCTATTTCTTAGTTCATGCCGTTTTGGGATCAAAAGCATTTCAAATAAACACTCTAGAAACTACAAAATTTGGCTTGTGCCAGTCAAGAGGTACTTTAGTCTACAACTTATTGAATCTTCGGTTGAAATCATAAATTGAGTCATTCTGATTTTTTTGAATTCACATCAATTCATGAAGAGCTACATCTGGTGCATTTTGATTCCCATATTGTTCTAAGAATCGATCTTGGAATACTTGGAGAGAATTGATAGAGAATGAAGGCAAGCTGTTGAACCAATCTCTAGCATCTTCAACAAGTGACATCATAAACAACTTCATGTGTAAATCTTCATATGGCACATCTATGTCTTGGATGAAAATGTTGAAACTCCTTAAATGCTCTTCAGTAGTGATTGCATTACTCCCTGTAAATTTGGGCACCATACCCCTCCAACTGCCATCCATAGGGTAAGGGTATAACTGAAAACCTACTAAATCAAACTGTCTGATCATGGTTGTATGCTGGTGAGGGGGAGGAATAGGTGGACACTGATGCTGGTGCATGGGATTATTGTACTATGCATTATACTATGGGATAAAAGACTGACCAAGAGGTGGATGCATAGTTGTATGCTGTGTGGGAATATGAGGTGGATGATTTGGCTGCTTGTAGTGATTCCTTATTTGATGCTGAAGAGACATTGGTGGGTTGGAAGGCCCTGCACCATGATTACCTTGCTTATGAGGTGGTACATACTTTGGAGGGCAATCAACTGTCTGATCAGTAACTTGAGTTTTCTGCAATTTAGCCTCTAATTCCTCTATCCTCTTCCTTTGTAATTCAAACTATGCTTTTACTTCCTCAGGAAGCTCATGATCAATAAACACATTTTGGTTACTCTCCATTTTTTGATCATATTCATGTTGAATTCTAACTTGTTCAGCCTCAAGTGCAGCTTCAAACTCAGCCTATTTTTGAGGATCAAGAGAAGGGAAAGGATTTCTTCGATCTTCAGGGGTACAAAGTTTTGCACTTGAATCATCTCTCCATGTATCATAGCAATTATATGTTTCACCATGTGCTCTTGGTGCTTTTCCTTTGTCTATTATGCACATGTCCTCATTGATCCCTTTTCCCTTATCAACCTTGTCATCTTTGTGTGTCCACTTACTGTTACCAGCAGGAGCTCTAGTATGACATCCCTTGTATTGAGATCTTCTTAGTTCATGTTTGAATAGCATTTTGCAAGAATGATACGTCGATGCATACTCACTTTTGTCAAAGTAGAAATAGTGATGTTTCTTATTTCCCAGCAGTGCGTATAAAGTTCCTGACTTCCTATGACCCCAAGGTTTTGGAATTTGGCCAGATGTTCCCGGGTAGAGTCGCAATTTGTTAGCTCACCTACTCAAAAGAAATGGGGTTGAATACCTCAAAGTACACATACGATCTCTTAATACCTTTTAGGTGGCGACAGGTCAAGAGAACTCAACCTTCTACTCTTTAGCTGCTGCTAAACCTAGGCGGGTATACCTTTCTGAATGAAGCAGACTTGACTTATGGTTATCCTTCTTGCAATGGTTTGTCCACAATGGTAGATAGAAGTGAACAAATGAAATTAAACTTGATAGCAATAGCAATCTTCTGATCTAAATCTAAAATGCTCAATTAATAGATATAAAGAAATTGAATGAATTCAAAATGATGAAGTCTTGAGAACTGATTGCCTTATTAGGTGCTCTGAGTCAAATGAAATCAAGATGAACAACATTCTACGGAGGAAACTCAGAATTATGCGGCATACATTACGTTTTACAACTTGTATAAACATGCAATGCGTGACTAATAAGCTCTACTTTAACAATCCAAATGAAGATCTCTCGATTCGCGTGATCAATTAAAAAAGTTTAATCTTGCTTGAAAGACTCACATGTAAATACAATATTTGAATTCTGTTATTCATCGATTAAAGGAAACAATCAGCGAGACAATCTAATAGTTATGTCAAAGGCGAGATTCCAATGGATTAGTTGCGCTCTACTTGGTGTTATTTTCCTTTGCCGTGACTTGTATGAGTCGAGGAAACATCATCCAAATTACATTATGTTTCAATGAGATCCCCCATGATCAAACTATATGTCGCTATAACATATTGCTTATTACACCGAAGACAAGAAGCATCTGCATGTTCCCTTTGTGTTTCACTATAGCTTTGTGATATCAGGGAGACCTCTCGTAGACTCCACGCGTTTTCTTAGAAAGCCCACTTTATTCATCTTATTGTGTTGCTATGACTTCTGAAAACGTGGGGAGACATCATAGCAAAATCTCCTTGTTACATCGCAGAAGGAGCCCCGAGCTCACACCTATTCACCAAGACAACATTACCTTTGTACCGATAGAGTCCATATGTATACTATCGGCGAGACCAGAGGTCACTCGCCGAGACCTTATATCGATGACCATACCTCCTACCAAGATGCATCCCCCCATCACCAGTCGATGTGACAATGTAAATTCGCTATGACCATACTCCAATGCACATGGGTCTTCCCAAAAACTTATTGATGAATACCCTGTGTTGGAAAGACCTAGTGATTTCGCCAAGATGCCATGCTGATGAAGGATCTCATGCCGATAAAACTTTGATGAAAACCACGTCAGCAAGACTCAATGATGTCTTTGAGACATCATCCTGCATATCAAAACTCACACCGATATGCTCCTCAATTGCTAATTAGGGAGACATAATGAATTCGATGAAACATCATCTTGACGGCATAACCCCTGCTGATTTGAAATATCCTTTGTTTCCAAAACTGCGTGAAAGTCCTACCGATAACTACCAGCATGAAAACTTCAATCGCAGTGACATAAAAAACATCTTGCTGATAGGAAACACAGATGTGTACAAGCAGAAGAATGAATTGGGAAGACCCCGATATTGTCACGCCGATATGCCTGTAGCAAACATACATTATCAAAAATGCATTATGGGTCAAGGAGACCCTAGTCTCCTCATGTAGATATGAACCCTAATGTGAAAATGCAGACCCAATAGATTAATGGGATAAATATATGCAAAGTGTGAGTATAATGTCATGATGGAAGGCCCTTGTGCTTATGATGAGGAGCGATATGGAAACTTAGCAGTATGAAAAATATGTAAAATCATCAGATTTTAGCAGTTCCAACAGTATCCTCTTTCACCAAAATACCTTTGTCACTAGTAGGATAGGTATCAAGAGGAGAACAATTATGGTTATCTATGCTTGTGTTCTCTTCTATCACATCATTCCCACAAATAGAAGAGATAAGAGAAGGTGTAGGTTTAAGGAAACCATCAACATTTTCACTTTCTTGTGCTAAGAGACTCCCATAACTAACAAATGCATTGAATGAATGACTAACATGCTTAGTGAATAAATTTTTCTTTATAAATTTGGAAAATATTGAAATTAACATTTTTCCAAACTCAAAATTCCATGTAAAGAACTAGAATGAAATGTAATTTTTAAATTTCAGACAAGGGAATTTGCTAATTACACTATGAACAAGAACATTTGTTGTGAATGAAAACTTGAAATGAAGCAATGCATGAGATGAACCACTTTAAGCTAGATTTAGTTAATTGCATGAAATAGAAAGTAAACCCACTGAAATAGATAACCAATTCCAGCAAACAAAAGCATGGAAATGTTGATTTAGATCCTGAAAACTACAATCTAAAATTCCAGAGGGACCAAGACACCAAGAAAATTTTAGTCCCAATAAGGGTTTTTTGTAGAAAATAAGACAATTTTGGGTTGAATGCAGTGTTCCCAGGTTGCCTACCTAGGGACCTAAAGTTTGGAATCATAAAACTATGCAAATGGATGCAAGTAAAAGTGACTAGGACAAGCAATTGGATGCAAATTTGAATGCGATTTTTTCAATTTTGAATGCATCCAATAACAATGCTGCTAAATGCAATTAGGATGATTGACAATGCACTTTTCAAATTTCAAATGAGATGAAATGATGCAAGAAAGTACACATGCAACCTATATGCAATTTCACTAATGCAATTATGGGAAAACCTAGATACACTTTCACTAATGCAAGGTGCAATGCAAGAATGAATGCAACCTAGATATAGGGCTTTACTGAACTCCAAATCCAAAAATGAATGCTCCCAAAAGTTAGGATCGCCAAAAAGATTAGTGGAAAAATGGACATAGAACATCACTTTTCTCAAACTAACATTCAAGAATGTCCTTGGAACCCTAATTGGATTGAATATCAACCTCACAAGGTAAGTCAATTCTCAATGAGGAAAACCTAGGAGGGGTTGGTCTTAGGGTTTGAAGGGTTCACCACCAAGCAAAGCTTGGGAAAAGACAATCAATCATTCAACTCACAAAATCAAGCAATGAAAGCCAAATGGAGAGATCAAATGACAGAAATAAACCACAACAAGTTAGGGTATGTGTACCTAGGAAGTTTAGAGATGTCACAAGGATTCTGGAAATGTGAAAAAGATGTCAAAATATTCCCAATGGGACTAAGATGCCTTTACTGTTGACTTAGTCCTTTTGCTATATTCTAGGGGAACCTCAGAATCTTCAGATGCCAAAACAAAATCCAAAATAATTTCTAAAAAATACCCTATTTGGGACTAAGATACCTAGGGTGGTGACTTAGTCCCATTGTTGATTTTTGAAATCTCTAACTATGATCCTTAGCTCCTAGGTCTACACTTTCTTCCTCTAGATCTGAGGTCTTGAAACTTCTAGATTGGACCTGTAGGTAATTTTCTTTGAAGATGACAACTTTGTAATGCAACTTTTTCAACTTTTCAATCTTCCACTCCAAATGATCTTCAAATCTTCAACCTAAACCTACAATCACAAATACACAAGAGGGGAAAAACTTGTTGATTTGTTAGTGGATGGAGGTTTTTCTTAGTCAAACCCCTTGAGGTAATTAAACCAAATGAAATGAAGCATGAAACATGAAATATGTAAGTGATATCACCTTGGATGATGTCTTTGTAAGGAAGATAAGGTAGCGGAACAACTTCCTACACTAATCTTGAGAGGAGAATAATTTAAAAAATTTACAGATCTTTAATAGTTACAGAAACTTAAACAAAAATAAAAATATCATGCATACCGCAACATAGTGATTTACGTGGGGAAAACCCTTTCAGGAGAAAAACCCAACACTCCAAAAGCCACCTAATATATTATTTAGTAAATCAAAAAGATTACAATATACTTATAGAGCAAGCCTCTCAATAGGGTTTAGGTTTCCAACCTTCATCCCCGTCTTCATCTCACCCTCCATCATCTACTATATTTATGACTTCTTGTGGTAAGTGAGCAAGCTTTTCTTCACAAGAGAAATTAATATCTCCTACTTATCCTATACCAAAGCAAGACCATATTTTGTTGAGGCTTCTCAAGGCCCACTTGATTATTGTGTTACATTGGTGGTTGTTGTTGCACCAAAAGGTTGACCTATTAATGCCTAATACAACCACTAGATTAATACAAGATCTACAGGAGGTTGTTAAGCCATGTGATGAACCCAAGTGTCATGCTGCATAAGGAAGACCAAGGGACACACCATCTTACAACAATCCCCCCTAGTGCAAGTGAGGGGTTCGAACCTATGACCTCGGCTCTAATACCAATTGTTACATTGGTGGTTTCCATTGCACCAAAAGATCAACCACTTAATGCCTGATACAACTACCAAATTTATACAAGATCCCCAAGAGGCAATTAAGCCATGTCACGAACCCAAGCATTGCACTACACAAGAAAGACCAAGGGACACACCATCTTGCAACATATTGTTCATCCTCAAACACAAATAAGTTTTATAGAAATAAGTTTTTTTGCATGTCATTCAGAGCATGGTCATTCTACCAATGAATGTTAGGCCTTAAGTAGTAAAATATAAATACTTTGGGATTGTGGTGCTCTTCCATGTGTTGATGTGGCTAATCCTTGTAAATAATAATGATCTCACATCTATGGTGTTTCTCCTAACTATTTGGTATTTGTACCTTCATGTATTTTCTCACTGTCATTCATTGTGGTACAATCTTAAGCGCAACCATATGTATTTATATGGTAGAAAATGATAGTCTCTTGCATGGTTATCCTTGCCATTACTCTTGGGGGCAAGGATAACTAGTTTTAGGAAGTATGTTTTTTTTTCAAGGATCCCCTCTTTTTCCTTAAAATACCAACATAGCAAGTATGTTGAAATTTTAAGGGGGGTGCATATTACACCTATCCATTTCATATACATCTTGTGATATTTGACTTATTGGCATACCCCTTTGGTGGTGTTGTTTATAACACCGCCTGAGTTGTAGTTATCAATTTTTCCCCTATGATGTTAAAAATTTATGCACCCCCTTAGATGTTGCTGGAAATTCTTCCCCCAAAACATCAAAATATTATGTGCTCCTTAAAGTGTGATTGGAAAAACAATCCATGGATTTTACATAATAGATCTTGTGAATTCATGAACTCGGGCATCTTTTAACATGACCACCTAGCATGATAAACCTCTCTTGCCAGTGGATCCATGTGTTTCATGAGTGTTTTAACATCCTTATGATAGGACCATTTTTTCTAACACATTCGATGGATGGCATTTGGTATTTGAGAAAAAATTAAGATTGAGGTCTCTTTGCATTATTGACTTGAATCCTTTTTAGTACTAACATGTATTTTTTTTTTTTTATATCTTATTGTTTACATTGTGTTTGCATCATGTTTACATTTCATTTATATCATGTTTCTCTTTGTATTATATTTATGATGTGTGTCTTCATCATGTATGCTTCATGTTTGTCATGTTGCATTACATCTCATACATTTATCTTCATTTATCCTTATGGTGTCTTGTCATAGGATCTTGAATCTTGGGAGCTAGCACATGATCCCCTAGATTCAACACCATCCTATATTGATAACTTTAAGAAACCTCCCTCAAAAAAAGATATAAAATCTTGGTGAATCTTTCATTTTTTTTGAAAAAAATATTAATTTTATTGGCGATTTTTTTTACATCACTAAAATTTTGTAGAAAATTTTGGCTAATCTTGAAAAATAATAAGAAAATTCATTAATTCTGATGGCAAATCCATCCAATCTACAAATAATTCTCATGGAAAACTAAGGGCTTGAGGGTGAAAATTATCGATAGGTTTATGGGGTAGACTGTAATATTTAATAGCCACGATTGTTTTAAAATATAATATAATGACCCTCATTATATTCTACAAGGTAAAACATACCCATGATTTGTAATTCTCATGGGGCTCAAAATTGCTTTTAGATCTTTGATCTAATGACCCTCATTATACTTTGCAAGGTAAAATGTACCCACAATCTATAATGCTCATGAGACCCAGAATTGTGGGCCCCATGAGCATTACAGATCGTGGGTACATGTTTCCTTGTGCAATACAAGGACCATTAGATTATATTATAAATCAATGGTGGAAACTAAAGATTAGAAATATGGTACTAAAGCAACTAATAATTATGATATGTTATTAGCAAATTAATATAGATTTCTACTATAATTTATAAAATTTAGGTGAATCTGATCTAATCATGTATTGAATATTGTGGTGAACTTTTGAGTTAAATTTTTTAATATAATAAATTCTTTGGCAATTTAAATAAGACTATAATAAAATTTTATAAAAGTGTGGTGATTCAAGTCACGTTATAGCTCGAACTATTAGCCAATTTTGGATTCCCAAATTTCAACTATTAGCCAATAAAAAAATCACTACCATCCTATCTCATCAATATTCAGATAATTGAACCCCTCTTGACATATTCTTACTTTAGTGTGATTTTGAGCATAATTTCACACTCTCACTAAAGTGGGGCCTAAATGTAACATTGAAAATTGTCACCCTTGACAATTTCACACTAGGTTTTGATCGCCCCTATGTGTTTGGACCTAATTATGAATTAATTCTCACATTTATAAACACCCTCAAAACATCAAACATGGGAATTCAGACTAGGCATTTAATATTTTTTCAGCCCCAATACTTTAGATC
>VDFB02195099.1:0-38056 GCA_007258455.2 Sequoia sempervirens
TGTGTTCCTTCTTTGGTTGTAAAATTTTACAACCTTCTGTTCCAAACTTAAATGCAGATGTAAAATTTTCCAAAACTTTTTAACGAGGATAAGGAAAAAAATTAGCAATTGAATCCTTACAGCTATTATTTATGGTTTTGAGTTTAAGCTTGCAGCATGTCTCATGAGACTTGGAACAGCAATCAATAAATCCAGAAATTTGTTATAACTTAGAGTTTTAAAACAATGTGATACTTCATACCACATTCTCTTGATGTAAGCTAAATGTATGTTTTGCCATGCTAGGAACTACAGAAACAGACAGCAAAAATGGAAATGAAGTTGAAATCCAAACCCAAAACTGTATTCATTCAAATGACATGGAATGTACATATTTATCAGCAATGTCACTATTCAAGTCATCTCCAAATAACTGTTCAAATTTTACCAAAGACTGATATAATAATTTCTATCACCTAAGATTATATACATAATGTTACATGTAATATATTTTTAAAAAAATTTCCAACAAATTCACTGCAATATTTATTTTGTTTCCTTTTTTATTTGTGTTGCAATTTTCAAATAAGTAAATGTTGACTTGAATTTATTTATTTTTTATGAATAAGATATTAATGTCATACAATTGAAATCATTATTCAGATAACATTTAACTAAATTCAAATAGCATAAAACAAAAAAGATTGATTAAATCTCCATGTTCACTTTATGGCAGCGCCCCTCCTATTGCTGCTGCTGATATTTGATATGGTGTGATTCCCTTTTTGGAAGATTCCAAATTCTTTTGGAAGGTGCAGCTGGGAAAAAAAACACAAACAAATTATTTTACTTGTTGCACTCCTTTCTTCAGACATTTCTTGGAACTTTGAACGGGCACCTAACATGGGCGGTTCCCACACCCCCTTACAATTTAAATTTTAGGAGCTTGATGGGTTACTCTCATGTCCCATTCCTCAACACTTTTCTTCCTCTTTTTCCAGGGACAAGTCAACATTTAGAAGTTGCGGCCAGTCAGGAAGCATCTAGCATGGCATGAGTTTGAGATGGTGCAGCTGGTATAAAAAAAAACAATCAATAATTTATAAAACCTTTAAAGAATAAAAACCTGTAGCTGCCAGTAAAACCTGCGATTCTCTTTTTTTTCAAATTATTGAACTCCTTATGCCTCATGTCCTCTCCCTATTGGCGACTAGCAGGTCAAATGAAAAGTCTCCTAAATATGATTCACTATCTTAACTTTGTGGCTGCAGCGATTCACTATTCTGATACTCATGTTGCATTTGTAGATTGTACGGCAGCTTATGTAAATTATGTTGTTCCAAAATTAGTTAATCACCAAATTAATAAAATATATTTCCAATTACAAATCTAGAAAATTTATTGCACACAAAATCTTGTAACCTACAATTGGAATATAGATTAACCTGTTATCCACTGTGAGCACCATTTTGACCTCTCTAGGAAGCCGACACTAGGGAACCAGAAGGTTTCCATCTTACAATCACTGGATACCCATGAGGGTTTTTATAATCAAGGTGAAAGCTGAACCAAAGCTCTACACAAGGATTTCTAGAAATTGATATCAATAGAATGGATGTTTTTTCCCAATAATTGTTTTTTTAATCCTTTTTTCATCCAACCCTACAAGTAATTAAATTTCACTTTCTTTTTTTATTTGAATATTCATCATTTGTTTATAAATATTAATTACCTGAATTGGTAATTAATATTTATTTTAAATGAATACTCACCATTTTTCCCCTTTATAATTTTTATTTGCTTTTTGGCCCAGAGAATAATAATAAAAGTGTCCTTTTTCCAAAATTATAACTTCAGGTACGTTTTGGACTTCATAAAAAAAAAAGAAATTGATGCGTAAGCTGAAAGATTATATTGTTTCAAAAAAGATATTACATTGTTTCGTTGTTAGGTCCCTGTCTACACCCCTATTGCCATCTACCCCTTTACATTGATTTTGCTTTTTCATGATGAAATGGCCACATAGTGCCTCGATTCCATACCCCACCCTTTTATTGCAGAAATTCATTGTTCTATCAAAGACATATTACATCCCTTTCGAAAGCATTCGATTTACCCTAGAGGGCTCAAGATATTATATGTTTCCATATTATACGTTGATTACCTTAACTATTTACAAAGATGCTGCCAGTATCGTGATAGCAAGCTTTTACCTATCTGCAATAGTCTAGACAAAATCAAAAAAATCTTCAATCCATGCCCAATTCTAAACTGGTTCAAGCAATAGCATCTTCTTTAAAAACCTATATCCTCTTTACGCCCTTACTATGTGTCTCATCAGAGCAGCACCAGAAATGTCAAGCACAAATAGGTACCACTCCACGTCTTCACATGAAATGAACAAGCAGTGTATGTCTCTCGGCCTTGGTATTCCCAACCCCAGTCTTGCCACCATGATCACATCTTCTACGCGCCCCAACAACTCTTGTTTTATGATTAACCTTGCCATGGCCAAGACCATGCTTTTAGGTGCATTCAAGTCCAAAAGGGCACTAATGAAATGAGATGATACATCAATATTGACCCGATACCTCTCCTTTGTTTCCAAAAATCATCTCCCAAGAATCAACTTTACTGACTCCATTGGCAATTTTCCTTCAACCTTGACGATGGATTTTAGTTTGAGTTTGGCAATCCTGCCTACAAACACCATCTATCTCCTAGTGCTTGTCAAACAAATCGGGGTATCCATTATAGAATGTCGTCCAACACTCCTTGCCACCCTTTTGTTGCAAAATGCTTTCTGTCCCTCCACCTTGATACCCATTCTACTTGAGTTTTAGTGCTCATTAATTTCATTAAATGTTACAGCCCTTCCGCATACCCTTCTATCCCATCCATTCCACTCTATCCGACATCTTTTTTTATTTCCATATCCCACCCTTCTATTAGAGAAATTCATTGTTCTATCAAAACCATATGACATCCCTTTCGAAAGCATTTGATTTACCCTACAGAGCTCAAGATATTATAGGTTTCCATATTATATGTTGATTACCTTAACTACTTACAAAAATGTTGCCATTATCGTGATAGCAAGCTTTTACCTATCTACAATAGTCTGGATGAAATCAAAAAACTCTTCGATCCATGCCCAATTTTGAATTGGTTCAAGCAATAGCATCTTCTTTAAAAACCTATATCCTCTTTCCGCCCATACTCTAACTCATCAAAGCAGCACCAAAAATGTCAAGCACAAATGGGTATCACTCCACAGCTTCACCCAAAATGGCAACAAGCAGTGTATGTCTCTCGGCCTAAGCATTCCCAACCCCATCCTTACCACCACGATCACATCTTATACGCCCCCAAGAAGTCTTGTTTTATGATTAACCTTGCCATGGCCAAGACCATGCTTTTAGGTGCATTCAGGTCCAAACGGGAGCTGATGAAATGAGATGATACATCAGTATTGACCCAATACCTCTCCTCTATTACCAGAAAGTATCTCTCGAGAATCAACTTTATGGCCTCCATTGGCAATTTTCCTTCAACCTTGAAGATGGATTTTAGTTTGAGTTTGGTGATCTCGCCTAAAAACGCCATCTATCTCCTAGTGCTTGTCAAACGAATCGGCGTATCCATTGTAGAATTTCGTCCAATGCTCCTTGCCACCCTTTTGTTGCAAAATGCTTGCTTTCCCTTAGCCTTAATATGCACATTCTACTTGAGTTCTAGTGCTCATTAATGTCATTAAATGTTGCAGCCGTTCCGCACACCCTCTTGTCCCATCCATTCCACTCTAGCTGCCACCTTTTCAAATCTTTTTGAGAGCATCTTCCCCTGTTTTGCTGATCTACGTTGTTATTATGCCACAAAGAGCAAGTAGACCCAGCCAAAGCCCAGTACTTATCACACAGCCTACCCTCATCACCCTATGAACCATCTTTACGCACCATCGAGACACTATTCAATCTTCCACCATTATGAATATATTAAATACTTCTTGTCAACTATTCTTTCCTTCTCCTGAACATGTATTGAATGTGACTACGAGCTATGCTTCACTTCTTTTTTGAATTCTCCTTCCATTCCTCTGTTAGCTAACTCATCAACCTCCCTATTACTCTTCCAATATATGTGATTTATGGAATAATCGTTGAAGGCTTTTATAATCTCCAAAGCTTCATCTAACAACGATTGTAACCTCCAATTTTGCAACTGCCTTGTTCTGATCACATTGACTACCAATGTAGAGTCCCCTTCAATTTCCAGCGTGTTTATATTTTTTTTATATTTTGTTAAGGAGTGTGAGGAATTGTGAGATGATGCTTGATCTCCTTTTTTCTTAAGATAGTATTCAAACACCCTTGAAATTAATTGACCACAATTATCAATTTCTAGTATGCCAATATGGGATTGTGCATCATTGTTAACCATTGTGTGAAACTTTTGAAAAGTTTCGAAAGCTTATGATTTTTTTTGTGATGTCCATGTCCTAGGATTTCTAGAAATATATTTTGTTATATTTTTTGATATTTTGAAACAAAGTAAAGAGAACAATAAATTGAAAATTGGAAACAAGTACTCCAAAACCCTCAACAAATATCCAAACAACCTCCTTGGTTAGATCTGAAACTCATTACATCAAAATAAGAGTGATTTACAAACCCTCGCTTATGCAAAATGAATGTAATTCTACACTTACAAATAAGCAATGATTTGATTGTCCAAGGAACAATTACAAGTTGTGGTCACACCTAAAATTAACTCTGAACTCTATGAATTGATGGAGTTTGCTATAATTTGAAGTCCTCAACCTTGAAATGAGGAATGATGTTTGAATATTTAGATCTAGCTAGTCTACACTCAACCCCAAACTAGCGATCAAATCTTCAATGGTAACAATTCCTGGATCTGCAACTAATCTCACTATTCCCTATGATTTCAATTGTTTGTGGATTGGTAACAACCCTCTAATTTCTCGGTGATTGTGGTGTGACGAACACAAATGGGTCAGTTGCTGCTGGAAGTTGTTGTGAAGTGGCTATAGATGACTGGAGGCCTGCCTTTAAGGTACAATTTGGTGGCCAAAATCAGCTGTGCTTAATTCAAATTTATCAAGCACCCTTCCTCAAAGATGCCATCCAACCCAAAATACCCTTGTAATAGCTCCAAAACCATTCGCCCAACTAGAAATTTGGGTAGGTTACAATCGACCTCCATGTGAGTATTGCGATCACCCTTAGGTTTGTTAGTATCCACTATAAAGTGTTGCACTAGGTGTAGGAAGATGCGGCAGCCTTTAGAAAATTCCTTAAATCTATATGGCACACTTGGAAGACCCTTGCAACTCAAAAAAAATGATGATTTCACCTAGATCTAAAGAAACTTGATGCAAACTCTTCAAAATTAGCCCCAATGCAATCCCTTGTTTGAGGATGAAGGAAATGAGGGTTTTCTCCCCGATTCCAAAAATGAAGTCCAAGAGAGTTTTTGTCCTCCCAAACCTGTAAACAACCAAGGGTTTATGTCCTCGGTTGTGAATTCGAACAAAAATGCTCCCAAGTGAAGAATACCAAAATGAAATCTAGATGGAAAATGAAGCCAAACGCAACCTTTTTAAAACTTTCCAAAACAGGCCCTTGGATTAAGATTTTTATAGTTTTCGACCCAAAAAAACACCTACAATTATTCCATACCTACATTGTTCAACTAAAAGAGAAGATTGAATAGTGCAAGTACACATAGGATTGGATAGATTTACAATGCAAAATTTAGCAAACCGAAAAGAAAACAATGCATATAAAGCTACAATGAACACACTTTTTTGAACTTTGCAATACAAAGCCTGCAATGTTGGCAAAACAATTCCATTTACCTCATCCATACAAACAAACAAGGGACTGTGAATTAACATGGGAATTGAATAAATGGATTCAAGACCCAACTTAATCATCATTACAGTACATAACCCTTACTAATTATTAAGTAATGTTTAACTCATAAAATTACATAAGAAATAGAATATACTTCAGCAGCAATTTCAGCAAGTAGGTATAAAAATTACCATTACAAATCTGATTGCAAATGGCACTTATTTATAAGTGCTTACAAAACTTTGCATGAAAATAAATTAATAAGATAAATGCACTTCTACTCTAGGGATGACTCAATTGCATGCAATGCAATTTTTATTAGAAAATTTAATCCAATAATACTAAAACTCAACTCTAACAATCTTCCATTATACTGTTTGTAGAGATTAACACAAACCGACAATGACAATGAAATTCACATCTCTTGCACGACAAGAGATCCAAAAATAGACTTCTAAAAATCAAGGAAACCATAGTATATGTCCCCCAAATTTTTATGTGTCCTTGTACTAGGGAAGTTTAGGGGACATTCGCCTGCCTTGGAAAAACATCCCTAGGGCATCCCCTAAACCCTAGGTAATGCAAGAAACATTTTGGACACATGCAAAAATGGCAAGAAATGGTGAGGTTGGTAGTTTGTCCCCAAGACAACACGTCTTTGAAATCCCCACACCATCCCTAGAATGGTCAGCCATCCAAAAATGTTTTAAAAAGCACCCACTAATAAAATAATAAAAAATTAAGATTGTTATAATTTTTTATCTTTGAAATCAATTTTTGTGGGTTTGAAAATATTTAATACCACTTTGAAATAAACTTGTGTGGGTCTAAAATTTATGCTACACATCTAAAGAAACTCCAAAATGTGTATGCAGATCAAAAATCAAGTTATGCTTCTCTAAAATCAATACCTCCAAAATAAATTTACCTCCTAATGACAACTACCTAAGAAATGTTTTGAGCTTGTGTATTTTCCTACTTTTATGCTCCCATTTATTCTTTCCTTGGGATCTCTTGCCACCAATTACTTTTTGTTTACCCCAATGTTTCTTCATTTTCCTAAACTTTGCATTTTTACCTTATCATTTTTCTCCTTAAATAATGGCAACAAGTGTAAAAAGAAATAGGAGTAGTGATCAATAAAGAAATAGGACTCGCAAAGTTACAAATCCTTTGTAGTTTGAAATGCATCAAACAAATCTTATTGATAAAATACAAATTCGCACAGGATACATTTTTTAGCCTGCGGATACGGGCAGGGTACGATCAATGCTCCATGGATTTGAAAAAGGTGAATCCAATTCGAACCCGAACCATGTAAAATGCTAGGGCACGAACATAAGGAAATAACAAAATCCAGTGAACAAACACACAGAAAATTTATGATTTAATATGCACCCAAAATGGCAATGATATCTAACAGGCTCCAATGTTATACTCACAACACATACAATGATAGTAATGATTCCTTGAATGGAGCGATTACATGAAATAATGTGATTGGAATGCCAAGCTCGTAAGTCACTGTATGAGAAGCGACAAAGCTGTGCCCAGAGGTGGCGTCGCTGTGGACGATAGATAAACTTCTGGCAAGCTAAGCTCCCACCAATGAATTTCTAAGAATAACACTGCTCCGGAAAATGCTTCGTTTTGGTCCTCTCTGCGATCACGTGACTTCTGAGAATGTTGTGTCCTTTGCTCTACTGAAGATGTCGCTTTGGTCTTCACACAACTCACATATACTGGATATCACATGGGCCGATAATGATCGCTCCTCACGGCTAACACTGGGGTGATGGCCAGAGCCAAAGGCTTGGCCGAATCGCTCTTGAATCAATCTTTCAATCCGCAGACCCTGTAGCACGAAGACCTGAGATGAGTGTCAAATGGAAGATAGTTGTAAGATCGCTTGTCACAAACTGGCTCAGAGAGACTACGCACCTAAGTGCAATGGCAGAGCAGCTATGCCCTCTTACCACATAGAATTGAATTCCCAGATTTAGTGATGATAAATCCAAGTCCAATACCTACTATATATACTTATCGACTACGCCACTTCAATTGAAGTCGGCATTAATAAACAAACAAAATTCAATTTCAAAACCTATTGGCGCCAACCACAAGGCAGGTCGGCCACAAACTAAGCTATTATTTAATTATTAGATAGTGTTTAAAACACTAGTCTACAAAACCAAGTTGGCCCAGCTTAAGGAAGATTCGGGACATAACAGTCCCCACCTCCAGATGGTTGCTTGTCCTCGAGCAACCTTAGATTAGGATGTTCAAAGATCTCCACCCCTTCCCAAGTAGCATCTTCAGCCGGAAAATTCTTCCATTTTACCAAATACTTCGGGATGACCTTATTTCTCAACCGCTTCTCCCTCACGTCCAGCACAATCTCGGGCTCGAGAATCAATTTGCCTTTGTCATCAAGTGGTGGCAACTCCCTTGACAGTGTAATCCGCTGTCCCAAGGCCCTCTTCAAACATGATACATGGAAAATATTATGAATTTTGCTCCCAAGAGGCAACTCAAGCTCATATGCAACCTCTCCAATCTTCCTTGTGATCCTGAATGGCCCGTAGAACCTTGGTTTCAACTTTTCTACTCCGTTCCCCTTGAGAGATGACTGCCTATATGGTTGCAATCTCAAGTACACCATGTCGTTGACTTCGTAAACCCTTTTAGTCCTTCGCTGATCTGCATATAATTTTTGCTGATTTTGGGCTCACTGGAGATTTTCTTTCAAGGAATTCATGATCTCCACGTTCTGCTGAATCATGTCTCTAGCACTCGGAACTCTACTATCTGCAAGGATCAGATTCATGAAGGAGGTAGCCTCATAACCATAGAGTGCCTTGAATGGTGACATCCCAATGGACATGTGATATGTGGTGTTGTAGCAAAATTCGCCTAGATGTAGCCACTTCACCCAAGCTGATTGTTGCCCCGTCACATAGTTTCTCAAGTACCCTTCAATCCATTTATTCACAATCTCCGTTTGTCCATCTGTTTGGGGGTGGTAGCTAGTGTTAGGGGTCAACTCTATATGAGCCAAGCGGAAGAGTTCTTGTCAAAACAAGCTGATAAATTTGCTATCCCTGTCACTCACAATGTTTCGTGGCAATCCATGGAGTCTAAACACTTCTCTTAAAAATAGCTCTGCAACTTGAGGAGCCTTAAATGCTGAAGTAATGGCATAGAAATGAGCATACTTAGTGAGTCGATCCACCACAACATAAATACAATCCTTACCTTGCACCTTAGGGAGCCCGGTGATGAAATCCATCGAAATGCTTTCCCACTTCTGATTTGGAATGGGCAAAGGCTGCAACAAACCAGCTGGTAATATATGTTCAGTTTTATTTTGTTGGCATACCAAACATTCCCTCACATGTTGCAATATATCATTTTTCAGCCCCTTCCAAGCAAAACGTTCCCTTACTTGCTTGTATGTCTTGTAGAATCCTGGATGACCAACAAGAGGAGTATCATGGCAAGCCTTAATGATTCTATTATTGACCCTAGAGTGAGGTACAAGATAGATTCGACCTTTGTACAGAACGAGCTCCTCAACCACCCTATACCTGTCATCAACTACCTTCCCTTCCAAAACATCATTAGCAAATGAATCTTTAGCATACTCAGCTGTAATACCAATCCTCCAATCAGCAGATATATCAGACATTGCACACAGATATGGCTTCCTAGAAAGTGCATCAGCCACTACATTGTTCTTACCTTTCACATATTCGATATCAAAGTCATAAGCTTGGAGTTTGCTTACCCATTTCTGCTGTCTATCATTCAAATCCCGCTGATTTAGGAAGTACTTCAAGCTGTTATGGTCTATCTTCACCACAAATTTCCCACAAACCAAGTACTGCCTAAACTTAGCAAGGGCGTGCATGATAGCCAACATCTCCTTGTCGTAAATAGAGAGTGCCCTTTCTGGATTGGTGAGCTTCCTACTCTCATATGCAATAGGGTGTTTATTCTGCATCAGTACGGATCCAATGCCTTCTCCTGAAGCATCACACTCAAGTACAAAAGGAGATGAGAAATCTGGAATGGCCAAAACGGGACACGAGCTCATTACCTTCTTGAGCCTATCAAATGCCTGTTGAGTTGTGGGACTCCACGAGAAGGCTCCTTTCTTTGTGAGATTGGTCAATGGTGTTGCAAGCTAAGAAAAACCCTTCACAAATCTCCTGTAGTAGCTACAGAGGCCTACAAATCCTCTCAATTGTGTCAAATTCTTGGGTGTAGTCCACTCCTGAATGGCCTTGATCTTCTCCTCATCCACACTAACCCCTTGATAGCTGATCTTGTGGCCCAAGTATAGGATCTCAGTCATCCCAAACTCGCATTTTGACATCTTGGCATAGAATGAGTTCCTCTCAAGAATGTCAAGCACCTCCTCTATATGCTTCAAGTGCTCTTCCCATGTTTTACTGTAGATCAAGATGTCATCAAAGAAAACCAACATAAACTTCCTTAACTGCAGAATGAATACCTTATTCATGCAAGACTGGAATGTAGCGAGGGCATTGGTTAACCCAAAAGGCATCACCAAGAACTCATAATGCCCGTAATGACATCTAAAAGTTGTCTTATGCACATCCTCATCCCTGACTCTAATTTGATGGTAGCCCGAACGCAAATCGATCTTGAAGAAATATACTGCTCCATGTAGCTCATCTATCAATTCATCAACCCTAGGGATAGGATAGCGATTCTTGATTGTCTTCTTGTTGAGAGCCCTATAATCGATGCACATCTTGAGTGTCCCATCCTTCTTCTTGACCAACACCATTGAAGAAGCAAAAAGGCTCGAACTTGGGCAAATATGCCCCATATCCAGTAACTCCTTAATGGCCTTCTCGATCTCTTCTTTGTATATCTACGGGTGACGGTATGGAGTAGTGATCACTGGTTTGGCTCCTTCTAGCTCTATCACATGCTAAAACCCCCTATCTCGTGGCAACCTTGATGGAATCTCGCGAAACACTTTGCACTTTTTGTTCAAGATAGCCTGAATGTCAATGGGAAAGGTTCTTTCTTCCTTCAGTGGGTTAGTATCTGTGATCAAGCACTTTGTTGCCCATGCCACTTGATCCCTACGAAAAGATCGTTCCATCCTTTTTGTTGAGACCACCATAGGACCATTCTTGGAGAGGCCCTTGAGGACAACCTCTTTGTCATTATGCTTGAATTTCAGCTCCATGGTTTGGTAATTGGTGGTATATTCTCCTAATGAATGAAGCCACTAACTCCCAAGACCATGTCCATGTCACTGATATCAACCACATAGAAATCATCTTTCATCTTGTGTCCACCCAAGATCAGCTCCATTTGTTGGATCTGTTTAGTGCAAGAAAGGATGTTCCCTCCAACTGCCACAAAATCAAACCCCTCAAAGTCCTCTGCTCCCAAGTCCAACTTGGCCACTGTCCTCTTGTCAATGAAATTATGAGTGGCTCCACTATCAATCAGCACCGTCACTTTTTATCCTCAAAGAACTCTCACTCAAAGAGAATGGTATCATGGTGCTCCTGAAAGTGTTGCAAGAGTACCTCCTGTGGGGCCCCATTCTACAACAAGCTCCTAATGTTCCCCATTAGTGTCTTCCTCGTTGACCTCTTCTTCAGTTTCCACTTCATCATCGGAAACCACTTCAATGTAGTAAGCTTGTCCCCTTCCTTGGCATCTGTGTTGATTGTTCCATTTCTCATTGCAATAGTAGCACAAGCCTTTCTTGCGAAGTTCATTCCTTGACATGCCATGTGGTCCTATAGGGGGGGCCTTCAATGGTGGATTAGTAATGAAAGGCTTATTTGGCTGCCTGCTGGTGTGCTTTTTCCAATAGTCTTCCCTTTCTTGGTGGAATCTTCAAGACTCGAGGCTTTCTGGTTGGCTTCCTCTAATGTTGTTGGCTCCAAAGCTCTCACCAAGCCACGAAATGACTCTAACAGGCCTTCAATGAAAAAGAACATGAGCCTCTTGTCTTAAACATCTGATACCATTACTGCGAGTCTTTGAAATTCTGAAACATAATCATCCATGGTGCTCGTTTGCTTTATTCTTGTTAACTCCTGGAAGTATGCTTCAAAATCCTTCCTATCGAATCTCTTTGTCAATTTATGTGTGAACTCTACATAAGTAGATACCTATCCAAATCCTTGAGTGACAATGCCATGGTGCCACCACTCATGAGCTAAACCCTCCAGATGTAGGATGGCAAACTTGATGGCTTCCTCTTCAGTCATGGGGTTGAGAGAATAATAAGTGTCCAGCTTTTGTATCCATGATTGAGTAGTCATATTTCTCGAGCCATCGAATGTCGAGAGTGTCAGCTTACTCACCCTATGTTGCAGTCCCTGTTGGGGTGGTAAGTTATTTGGCTTCCCTTAGACCCATTCTTTATGTTGTGAAATTGAATGAATGGAAGTCTTTGCCTTATCTCGGGATCGATCTGCATATAGGCTTCCATGCTTGCGTTAATGTCTCCTTCCGCTAGATTCTCTTCATCACCTCCATGATTCAATCCATGCTTAGGTAGGAAAGTGGGTCGTGTGGGATGCCAAACCTTATTGCTTTGATTTTCAAATCTGAAATTATTGGATTGACTGCCTTCTAGCCCATTGTTTGAAACTGATCTGCCATTGTTGTTCCTGTCATTCATGGACTGCATCACTGTTAATATCATCTGGTTTGTTTGTTCTTGTTGCTTGGCCATTTGCTTCTGCACACTGGCCATCCTCTTTAAGAAAGCTTCAAACTGGTCATCTTTATCCCCCATCTTCTTATCTTTGTCTCCTATTCCGAAAGATTCACCTGTTGCTTTCTTCCTTTCCCTTTCTATGGCGCTCTGATCCCTTTGACTCATACAATACCCTCAGGCTAGCAGGGTCTGAAGCTCTGATACCACTATAAAATGCTAGGGCACAGACATAAGGAAATAACAAAATCCAGTGAACGAACACAGAAAATTTCTGATTTCATATGCACCCAGAATGGCAATGATATCTAACAGGCTCCAATGTTATACTCACAGCACATACAATGATATTAATGATTCCTTGAATGGAGCGATTACATGAAATAATGTGATTAGAATGCCAAGCTCGTAAGTCATTGTATGAGAAGCAACAGAGCTCCCCCCAGAGGTGGCGTCGCTGTGGACAATAGATAAACTTCTGGCAAGCTCAGCTCCCACCAATGAATTCCTGAGAATAACGTTGCTCCGGAAATTGCTTCGTTGTGGTCCTCTCTGCGATCGCATGACTTTTGAGAATGTTGCATCCTTTGCTCTACTGAAGATGTCGTCGCCTTGGTCTTCACACAACTCACGTATACTGGATATCACTTGGGCCGATAATGATCACTCCTCACGGCTAACACTAGGGTAACAGCCAGAAACAAAGGCTCGGTCGGATCGCTCTTGAATTGATCTTTCAATCCGCAGACCATGTAGCACGAAGACCTGAGATGAGTGTCGAATGGAAGATGGTTGTAAGATCGCTTGTCACGAACTGGCTTAGAGAGACTACGCACCTGAGCGCAATGGCAGAGTAGCTACACCCTCTTACCACACAAAATTGAATTCCCAGATTTCGTGATGATAAATCCAAGTCCAATACCTACTATATATACTTATCGACTATGCCACTTCAATTGAAGTCAGCCTCAATAAACAAACAAAATTCAATTTCAAAACCTATTGGCGCCAACCGCAAGGCAAGTTGGCCACAAACTAAGCTATTATTTAATTATTAGATAGTGTTTAAAAACACTAGTCTACAAAACCAAGTCGGCCCAGCTTAAGGAAGATTCGGGACATGATAGACCAAATCCGATTGCATGAACGCCCAGGCCGCGGAAAAAATTGCTTTTTTTATTATTTTTTAACTTAAAGTTGACTTCTAAATAATAAAGTATTGATTCCAACCCTAATCTTTGCCTCCAAACACATCAAATAGGTAAAAACACTCTCATTTAACAATTTGTGAATGAAAAACAAGTTTTTTTGCCTCCATTGCTGAACTTTCTCTTTTGCTTGCACAAGCTTGAATAGACTTGAAGGTTGATCGTTGGTTGTTCAAAGTTGATTGTTGTGCTATTCTTAAGTAGTTGCAAGTGTCCATTCATTGCCAAGATCGTAGAGCAAGATTTGTTCAAAAGAGGTAGGTTTCTTTGAAGTTTTTTTATTTTTTTTAACAAATGAACTATTTTGTTTTGTTTTTAAGTTTTTGTTTTGTTTTCATTTTTTTAAGTTTTTTAGTTTCAAATTTCAATACCAAAATTATTTCAATCTGTAGTGCCTTAGGTATTACAATGGCATCCGCTTCTAACTCCTCAAGCCAATCTCGTTTCAAAATAAACCCAACCTCTCCCCTTTGGAAATATGTAGAAACGGTTCAACAATGTCCAAGTGGTGGAGTATATGTTTGGATTTGTAGTCATTGCAAAGTTTGATGTACGAGCTCATACAATCGAGTGAAAGGGCACTTGTGTAAGATCCTTGAACTAGGCATCAAACCTTGTCCAAGACCTCCAAGTGGTGATGGCAAATGCCTTCCAGATGACATAGTGTTGACATATATTGCTGAGCAAGAAAAAGCAAACCAAAAAGCAACCAATCTTAAAACAAGCCATCCTTTGAAGAAAGGATCTCAATCCATGAAACCCCCTACACCGCCTTCTTATTTTCCACCTATAGAAAGCCATCCATTTATGGACATCCCTCAAGAGCAAACTGTGCCCTCTTCAAATAAAAGATCTAAGGGACCGTTGGAAGCTTCATTTTAGAATGAGGCAAGAAAGATTGCTGATCAAGACATAGCAAGATGTGTCAATGCCAATGGATTGGCATTCAACGTTGTTCGTTCACCATATTGGCAAAAAATGGTGAAATCTATTAATGAGGCTCCAAAGGGGTATAAGGGCCCAAGTTTTGAGAAGGTGTGTTGCACCTTATTTGAGAAATAAGTGAAACATGCAATAGACTCTTTGAAGCCCATAAGGGATTCGTTGATCGAAACAGGGGTGACCATCGTTTCTGATGGATGGAAAAATGCAAAAAATCGCCCATTGATCAATGTTATTGCCATGTCCCCTAAAGGGGCAATGTTTTTGAGAGTAGTGGATTATGAAGGACAGGTGAAGGATGGTCCATTTATTGCTAACATCCTTTGCCAAGCTATTAAAGAAGTGGACCATCAAAATGTTGTGCAAGTTGTAACCTACAATGCCAAAAATTGTAGGGTTGTTGGGTTATTGGTTGAGGAGAAGTATCCACACATTTTTTGGACACCTTGTGTCATCCACTCCCTCAATCTAATGCTACAAAAAATTGGATCCAAAATTGAGTGGATCAAACAGGCGTATGTTGAGGGCGAAGACATTCAAATGTTTGTCACCAACCACCATATGACACAAGGTATATTTAGACAATTCTCAAAATTGGAGTTGTTGAAGGTAAGTTAATTCTCAATATTTTTATATTTTTAATTTTATTTTAATTTTAAATTTTGATTTTGTAAATTTAAATTATAATTTAATTTTGATTTTGATTTTCAAACAGGTTGCTGAGACCCGTTTTGCCTCCAACACAATTGTGTTGAGACGACTTATATATGTTTGTGAGGCACTTTGTGCCATGGTAATCAGCCCTAATTGGTCCATATGGAGGCAATCTAGCAATGAAAGGGAAAATAGGGTCAAGCAAAGGATCCTAGATGATAGTTGGTGGGATCGTGTTGAGTATCTCGTCAATTTCACTAAGCCCATATTGAGTATGATCCGTTACACTAACATGAATAGACCTTGTTTGGGCGAAGTATATGATGGTATCGACTCAATGATTGAGAAGATGAAATCCATCATCAATGCAAAAGAGGAAGATCCTGAAGAAAAGTTCTTCAAAGAGCTACAGGAAATCATTGTTGATAGATGGAACAAAATGACCACTATGTTGCATCTTCTCACTTTTGCATTGAGTCCCAAATATTATAGTGTTGAGATACTTTATGCTTCATCAAGAGTTGCTCCATATAAGGATGTCGAAGTGGCTCAAGGGTACAAGGCAGCACTTCGTAGACTCTTCACTGATCATGACCAACGTGATCGAGTGAGGGTTGAGTTCATGGCTTTTGCATGCTCCGATAGTGTTGATCAAAATCTTGATGCTCTTCGAGACAAGTACAGGGTGGATGCTCATAGTTGGTGGTACTTCCATGGGCAAGAATACAGGCACAACCAACCTATTGCAATAAAAAATTTATCCCAAGTAAGTTTTATATTTTGTAATTTTAATTTTAATTTATATTAATTAATAATTTTGTTTAGTTAAATTTTGTAACTCTTAAATATTTAATTTGGTCTTAATAGGTTGCTAGTTCATCTTCTTCTGAGAGGAATTGGAGCACATACTCCTTCATCCACTCAATAAAACGCAATAGGCTACATTCAAAAAAGGCACAGAAGTTGGTGTATGTGCATTCAAACTTGCGCCTCCTTACACACAAGCAAAGTTCCTACAAAGAAGGAGACACAAGGAGGTGGGATATTGAGCCAGAGCAGCTTGAGTTGGATGCTTCCACAAGTCACTTAGCTGCACTTCATATTGATGATGACTATCAGCCTGAAGCAGCTACTGAGCATAAGAGTGGTAGTGTCAATGCTAGAGGCAGTGTTTGTGCAAGTGCCACTGATGCTATTTGTGGTTCTACACAAAATGTAGCCTTTTTTGATGACCCATATGATTCAAATTGATCAATGATCAATAATTAATTAATGGCTGATTGTAAACACTTAGACATTTTTATGTTTGAAGTTTGAACTTTAATTTATAATTCTATATCATGACATTTGAGTATAAAGTGGCGGTGTATTTTAGCTATGTTATTTGACTATTAATATGGTGGTGTATTCTAAACTTAATTACTGCTGCAACTATGTATATATTTCTGATTTTTATATGTTTTTGTATTAACGTACCCAACCCCAAAAAAAAATTTGACCGAATCCCATACCAGATTCTAATACCCGTACCTGAATCCAAAAACAAATCAGTAACTTAGGTTTAAAGCAGTGTTCCACAGAAACACGTTCCCCCCTATCTGGCTGCGTTTTGGAAATAGGGACATTTCGGGGACGAGGAAACGGGTATTTGGCGTTTCCCGCCATCCTGCCACCACCACCGGTGCGCCGCCGGAGACGGGGAAACATCTCCGCGTCTCCCAAGGAGACTTGGAGACGCGGAGACGTCTCCAGGTTTCCTTGAGAGACATCTCCAAGTCTCCTTGGGAGACGCCCAGGCGTTTATCAGGAGACTGGGAGACGCCCAGGAGTTTCCCGTCGAGCCCCACGTCAATGGGCCGACTTAACTTAAAAATTTGAAGTAAATTTTGATTTTTAATTGTTTTGGGGTTACCCTAATTTGGCGTGGGCCCCACCCCTTCCTCCAAACCAACACAAAACCTTGAAATTTTATCATTTCAATCACATTTTCAAAGACTGATTTTTTTTGCAGCCAGCTGAAGAGGAGGAAAAATAGTGAAGAAGTCTGATTGAAGGAGTGAAAAAGGTGATTGCAAGTGTGAGAGGAGTGAGAAGAAGCAAGAAGAAGAGGAGGAAGAGGATTCTACTTCATTGGGTTACCCTAATTTGGCGTGGGCCCCACCCCTTCCTCCAAAACAACACAAAACCTTGAAATTTTATCATTTCAATCACATTTTCAAAGACTGATTTTGTTTGCAGCCCGCTGAAGAGGAGGAAAAACAGTAAAGAAGTCTGATTGAAGGAATGAAAAAAGTGATTGCAAGTGTGATAGGAGTGACAAGAAGCAAGAAGAAGAGGAGGAAGAGGATTCTACTTCATTTTGCAGAGATTTTTCAAGCACAAAGTGGGGTTTTTGAAGTTTTTTTTCAGATTTCTTCTTGTTTTTGTTTTATTTTCTAATAAAATTAAACTTGTTTTTTTTTTTCTCTTATTCATCTCAAAGACTCAAAATCAGATTTGATGTTGAATCTTGAGGGAAAAATGATGAAGATGATGAATCATTCATCATTTTGCCCTCAAGATTCAACATCAAGTTTTTTATTTTAAAAATTTAATATTAAACTTGTTTTTTTTTCTTATTCATCTCAAAATCAGATTTGATGTTGAATCTTGAGGGAAAAATGATGAATGATTCATTCATCTTCATCATTTTTCCCTCAAGATTCAACATCAAATTTTATTATTTAATATTTTTATTTTAATTTTTAAATAATATAAAAAATTTAAATTATAAATTGTAAATTTTGTTTTCAAAACTAAAATTTCAAATTTGTATTTCAATTTGTTAAACTAGGCTGATTTTATTTTAATTTTGTGAAATGTAGTGTCACTTTCACAATGAGCACCCAAGACATGAGTGGGGATGACATGGAAATCCATTCTCATAGTGAACATGATTCAGATTTTGAACTTGAGAATGAGGGGGATGACCATGGGGCTGATCCTGCAACCCAATCTAGTTCCATGGCGAGTGCACCAACTAGTACAGGTTGCCCTTCAGAGTTGTTGGCAGAGTATGCTAGAGGTCCTTTTGATCCGAAGTATCCTCTAAAACAGTTTGCTACAAGAATACAAGGCACATCACATTCAAGTGGGGGAACAAGGAAGTCGAAGTGCAACATTTGTGGGACTGATTGGTTTGGTAGCATCACTCGAGTGAATGCACACTTTCTTTTTTGGACAGGAAAAGGTGTGGAGCCTTGTAAGTTTTTGAAGGAGCCTCAAAATATACATTATAGAATGGAGTTTAACAAGCTTTGGGGCATTCCAGAGGACACAAATATTTTAGTCCCTACTACTTTGACTGCTAGGGCAGCCCTTCAGCAAACCCATCATGTGCCACATACTTCTCAGACAGGAGGAATGATGTTTGGATCTTCATCTACTTCCACTTCTAGTGTCGCTAGGGAGACAGCCATAGGGAAACGCAAGTTGCAGACATCGCAGAGTAACCCCATAGCTGATATGTTTAATGTGCAGCTGAGAGATGAGATAGATGAATCCATTGGCAAGTTCTTCTTTGCCAATGGCATTCCATTTCGTGTTACACAGTCTCCTTATTATAGGGAGATGATGGCTATGGTGGTGAAGGGAGGAACATCATATGTGCCACCAGGTGAGACGAAAATGAGGACCTCGATCTTGGATAAGTACTATTCCAAGATCAATATGTTGATGGAGAAGATGAAGGCATGTTGGGTGGCATCTGGGTGCTGCATAGTTATGGATGGGTGGGCGGACATTAGCCATCGTCCACTCATCAACATCATGGTCACATGTGCAGAGGGCCCATACTTCCTTAGAGCAGTTGATTGTACAGGGCATCGCAAAGATGTTGATTTTCAGTTTCATGTCCTCGGGGAGGCTATTAAGGAGGTTGGGCCACAAAATGTGGTCCAAGTAGTCACAGATGCAGCCCATGTGTGTAGAGCAGCAGGGAAACTCATTGAGGCAGCCTATAGACATTTGGTGGACCCCATGTTGTGTCCATGCCATGAACAATGCACTCAAGGACATGGGGAAGATTGATTGGATTAGAGGAGCAGTCACTGATGCAAGAGATGTGCAGATGTTTATTTGCAACCACCACACTTCCCATGCACTCTTCAGGACCTTCGCGAAGGAGTTCTTGAAACCAGTGGAGACCCGATATGCATCATATTTCATTCTCTTGGAGAGAATGATTGAGTTGCAAGAGGCATTGCAACTCATAGTTATGACTAATGAGTGGAATAGGTGGGCCAAGGCCAAGACAGCACAGGGGAGAAGGGTGAAGGAGATAGTGAAGAGTGATGTGTTTTGGACTGATGCGAAATACATTGTCTCCATCATTTCTCTAGTATTCCAGGTTATCAAATATGGGGATGGGGATGTACCTAACCTTGGAGAGGTGTATGAGTGCATCGACTCTATGCTTGACCAGATGAGGGCTGCTGTGCGAGTGAAGGACCCCTCTCTAGCATTCTACAATGAGCACATCCGGCCAATCATTCAGCGCAAATGGGACAAGTTGAACACTCCTTTGCATAGGGTTGCCTTTGCCTTGAATCCTAAGTGGTACAAGGCTAGACCGGGTATAGTGACACCGATGCAGGATGATGAGGTGAAGGTGAGTTTCTTTAGGTGCATAGAGAAGATGTATGATTCTAGAGATGTCGGCACAATTCGCACTGAGTGGACCAAATTTTCCACTCTTAGAGGCTATTCAGATGCGGCAAAGATGGATATAGAATCTATGGCACAAGAGGACCCACTTTTGTGGTGGAATTGTCATGGTCCGAAATCTTTGACCACCACTCTAGCTATCCGTCTGCTATCCCAGCTTTCCAGTTCTTCAACTGCTGAGAGGAACTGGTCTACATATAGCTTCATCCACTCTCTTAAGAGGAACAGACTCACCTCTAAGAGAGCAGAGAAGCTTGTGGCTGCACACAGTGCTTTGTGTGTCATGGACCGCAAGACAGTTGGGTACAAGGAGAGTCCAGCGGCACGATGGGATGTGGAGCAAGAGGAGCCTTCACAGATTGATGAGGATGATCCTACCACTTCAACTGCAGGGCTGGTTGGTGTGAGCTTGAGGGATCTCGACCTTGTGGAGTCCAGCAATTCCAGTGATGAGGAGTTTGCAGATGATTAGAGGCCTCCATTCACTACATTTTGAGTTTTGACATTTAGTTTACTGTTTTACTATTTTCCATTTGGCATTTGCTACTCATTGTAATGATGAATCATGTAATCATCTTTATAGACTTTGTGATATCTCATATGACATCAGATATTCATATTTTCGATATAATAGAAATCTCCAATTTAACAATTTCATTTGTCAAATTTTATTTAGCAATTAGCATTCAAGATATCTTCGTATTTAGATTTAGTATTTCAAATTTTGCTATGTTATAATTTTACTAATTTGAGTAATTTCCTATAGTTACATTTGAAATGTACTTCTTATACTATTATACCGTTATACATCTTTTCAAAACTAGTTTTTCAAGTACTATAAGTATATGTATAACTATATCAGCACCACCACCCCGCCACCCCCCTCCCCCCCGCCGTCCCCAAACTTAGGCCCTTTGTCCCCCCGTTTCCCTGTCCCCCAGGCCCATGGAACACTGGTTTAAAGCTATCATCTTGAGGCAGTAGGGTATACATTGGAGTAGTTATTAAGCTATAGCAGTCAATAACTAGTATGAGCAAATATATTCTTTATAAACCATGGTTATGGTTGCAAGAGAGGTGTGGTTTACAGTCACTCTATTTTCATTAATTATGGGACTATTGTTATTTCATTTTGTTTTTATTTTCTTGACTTTAAAATCCTTCAGTCATACTCTATGAAGGTTGGAAGAACTTGGTAAATGTCATAGAACTGGATTTTTCAATTAGTGTATTGTTGGTTGTGGGCTATTCTCATCCAAACCTGTAGAGAATATCAGCACCATAAATATATACAAGACAGTTTCACAATTGTATTATCAATATTTCTTTTAAATAATGTTGTTCACATTTATTTAATATAGTCTAACTTACAATTGTATTATCCATATTTCTTTTAAATAATGTTGTTCACATTTCTTTAATAGACTAACTTGTTATAATTGTGTACTCATTATTCTGAGTTATTCAAGACTTGACCTTACGATTTATTTTAAGCGAACAAGCCATATCAGTTCATTTTGGCAAACAAATTGATATAGGGTTGTTCACTTAGAATGTATCATCTTTTATGAAATGGTATGTCCTAAAATAGTAAAATTATAGTATTTGTACATGAAGAGCACAAAAGATTTACTGAGAGGGGGGGGAGAGAGGGGGGGTGAATCAGTAAATCAAAAACACACTTTTACTTTTTCAACTTTTAACAACTTTAAAATTTTAACACAACATCAACTTCTTAATATAGAACAATGCTATCAAGTTGATTTTAATTGATGTAGAAATGTTTAAATAACTTTACAACAGCAAGTAGGCACCAACCTACTTCAATTATTAATAAGATTGTTTAGTAGGCTCCAACCTACAAGGAGCACCAACCCCTTAAACTTATTTAGTAGGCACCAACCTACAAGGAGCACCAACCCCTAATGTGCAAGGCACCAACCTTGACTTGATGGATGTAAGATGACTGCCTTCAATCAGATCTGCACTATCCCAATCCTCCAATCTGCTTTTGTGATCAATGATATCACCCTAAGCCCACACAACAAGATGGGACTTCTGACTTGAACTGCTCACAACTTCACAACCACTAATGAAAACCTTGAATGGAATGTCATTCATATATCTTACTCAACCATTGCATCCCTTAAATGAAAGAACACAACAATATTTGTATCCTTCTAGAATATCTCTTCATAACATAAATCTGATTTTGTTGTAAATCGAATCACTTTAGTTTGCTTGCTTCAGTCTTATACTCCATTTAATTATTAAGTCTGTTGCTGTAGACGCCTTTCTTAGGAGAAACACACCTCTTCAAATATTGATATTAGACTTAACAACTTCAAAATTCTGTCTCTAAATTGACAGTCGCACCTGTAGATGTATACGTCTTTTTAGAAGAAGCACATCCCTTGATTTTCATAAGTTGTAACCTAAAAAAAGAGCCCAACATTAAGCCGTTTTGATTTGCACCTCCTCAAAGATTGATTAGTTAAATTTCATAAACACCCAATCATATCTTTTCAAAAAGGCGATTAGTTAAGTCTCATATGCTGAGTTTGTTTGCAGAGATTTACATCTTTGATTTTTGTGAAGCACATCTTTGTTTATCAAAGACATCTTAATCCTTTATTCGAAATTTTGGAGCAGCCGCCTTTTGACTTAACCAATTAATATGTCAAATATGTCAATAGATCTTTCAAATCTGGGCATGAATCAAAATCATGTTAATCGACTATGTATGAGAATCTGATGGTGCTATTTTAAATAATCAAATCTGATGATTATCTTGAGTAAATCATGTTAATCGACTATGTATGAGAGTCTGATGGTGCTATTTTAGATAATCAAATCTGATGATTATCTTGAGTAAATCTTCAACAATCTGAGCGATCTCAAAGTGTTGCCTTGTCATCATCAAATGTAGCATATTCCAATAATGATTTTATCCTTTACCTTGATATCAATGACAATACTTCTAACAGTACAATTGGAGTAAAATTCATGAAAGAATATGCCATCAGTTAAGATTTACAGTGACAAGTTTGAAGCTTTTAGCTGCTTTTGAATTGGTAATATTTTATCATTGTTGTGTTTTTCAAGTCAAGCAAGAGATAGTACTGTGTGAACATATGGCACACATATCTATGTTTTGGAATGCGATTATATTGAAAGTGTTAGAGAAGGTAATGCTTGTTGCATGCATTGTCTTCACGAGCATCTACTAGTTTGCATATCAGTTGAATGTCATGCAGCTAGAGGGTATCTAGGGATCCATGCCAGACTATATGTGATAGTGTAGTACTTATACACAATTCTCAGATTGGACATGGTAATATGGCAGTTACCACAATCTATCACCCTCATTGAAGGGTAGGGTCACTTCTAGTTAGAAGGTGTGTAGGGAATTGTTGGTCTATGGTTGGAAGTAAAGTACTCAGATAATGCTCTCCCTCCACGCAGCTCAACAAAGCCAGATTGCTTGTACTCAAATGTGAACATTGGATTATATGTTGTATATTTTATCAAAAATGAGATATTCATGCTTGAAAAGAAATTTGTATGTAAAGAAGAAAATAGCTCCTTATGATTCCATTGTAAATTTGTAAAAGCTTACTATAGTTTGATCTCAATAACAAATGATAAATGTTTTAGCATCCAAGTTCGTTCCAACCTATTCATGTTAAAAATATATATATGATGAGTTTGACTATTTAGGATCTTTAAATTATTATGATTTCTTTTTTTCCTAAGTTCTAAATTAACAATTTAGTAAATATTAATGTGTTAAAAGCCCTAGTCCATTACACACATTAAGGGTAATAAGTCAAGGAAGGTGCCACTAAAAGAAGATATGATAAATTTAGGTTCTATTGTGGAGTATGAACAATCTGCACTAGAGCAGCTCTCGTTTCTTTCTCCTTCAGGGAAAATTAGGGATCCTTCCCCTACGTGACAAAGGGATACCACATGGTCCTTGCGTTAATATCTAGCATCAATGTCATTTGGTATGGGATGTGGAGCACCTATTACCTATAAGCACACAAGAGGGTCATCGAGCAATTTTTCTTGTCCATCTCCATGACAACCAAGAAAGCATACTTGAGTTTGTCATGGAAGCCAATATATAGATGATTGTTGGCCTCTTGAACACCACTATCAAGCACAACAAAGTTTTCTAATGCTGATAAGACTTGAACCTTTGCTTTCACTAACTCACACTTATTTGGGTTGATAAAGGCAATAATAGTTCATCATACCATCATGTGCCAACTACGGAAAAGAAAGGCCCTAATTCCTAACATGAATCAATCTTTTAGGTTAAATAGCAATACTTGACTAAATGATTTCATGAGCCCACATTGAGACATTGGCCAACAAAAAACAATAAGGCTCATTATTCAACTTTTTCTTTCTTATTGATCAATCATATCAACGCCTCAACTTGCTTGCTCCAATGTCGAACCATTGGTTGGATCTATCACCCACCTCACGGAAAGCAAACCTTGTGTAGCCAATTGAAGCGTTATTCATTCTTCATCAATAGATTAATGACAAGGCCCCATTTCCATAGCCATGTCTATAGTTGGGACAAGGGGTGCAAGGGGGGAGGGAGGGTGCTATGGATCACCTATAGTCATCACAACACACCTATACGAATGCCTGTGTAGCCCTACCCATTCTCTTACAATTCATTCCCCGACAAGGCGGATGGCATTTTATTTGGATGGTAAAAACATAAGATGTAATGTCCCCATTTTACGAATTATTGTTCCATGAGCCTTTTTGCTAATTCCCAAGTTTTCCCATAAGCTTTTGGGTGTGTTGGGGAGAACTCCAAACTTTTTGGAGGATGCAGGTTCAACATTTCAAGATTTTTGTTGGTGGCATTGAGTACAATTGGCATTAGGGATCACTATGACACTTTCTAAAGCCTTTTCGAGCTCCTTGTGTGTTCTCCAAACTTCTTAGAGAGCATGTCTACTTTTAGTAAGTCACCTAATTGGCTCCAATCATTGTCTTACACCTTCAATATCATCCCAGTGTGATCAGAGTTTGATTCCAATTCAATTTCAATGGTTTCCGCAACCTAGGTGAGTTATTGAATAATTAATTAATATTTCACTAATGTGATCTAATGTCGAGGAAGAGTAAAAGGACAACTTAGTGTAAGAGCTCATTGGAAAGGTAATAAAATGTTCTAAAAGTTGGATGCCTAGTTGAGGGGGCCTTTGCACATTAAATATTATTTTTATTTCAAAAAGCTCAATTTTTGAGGGAAAAGGAATCATTATAATGTTAAAAATTCCAAATTCCCTCCAAAAAGCTATAAAAAGAGGTTTGGGCTCTCATTTGTGATATGCTAAAGATTTCTTATGATGTTATGGTGCCAAATTGAACCTATGAATTCTTCCAAAGATCAATTGAGAACGAAAACCCCTATTTTGATTACTGGTTTCAAATCTAGAAGATAATCCCTAGCTAGTTTGATGTGGTTCTACTCAGAAATCACCATTGTTATTTATAGTGTTTGCAAATAGGGGTTTTAGAAATAAAGATTTTTGCAATTTTCTAAGTTGCAAGTGTTTTGGGTTTATTTGTTTGACTTCTACAAAGATTCTTGGAGATTTTCAAAGCAATTTCAAGCTTCCTTTTGCCAGCCGTATAGTTTTGGGGGATTGATGAGGCCCCCCTAGCTGGTCACACCATGCATGTTTTGTTGGGAAAGGGTGTTGAATGATTCAAAGACCACTTGAACTTGTTTGCAGGGATTTTTGATAGCTGGGAAACTATTTTTGAGGAGTTATTAATACTGTTTGCAAGTGAAAAAAAATTCTAAGAGGGCTCATACCATTGCATAGAGCACCTGGAGAGTTGGCGTGTGACCTCTAGGCTGAAGCACCTGGGTTTCAGGGGTTGTTTCTTCATCTTTTGTGTCACCTAGTGGTTTATTGTTGTCATATTCAAACCCTTTAATGCAAGACAAACATGATTATGGGGAGTTGTTGACCCTTTCATGCTGCCCGCCCTTATTTTCAGTGACATTTTCCAACACTGAGTATGTCTGCAATACATTTCAGACCTGTAAGTTACTGTTTCTTGCCATTTGAAGGGTGATAGAGAGAGCTGGAAGTGAATAAAGTGGATTGGCGCTTGGTGGAGGCGTTCAACACAAAGCTGGAAGGTGTTTGAAGGGTAAAATCATTGCTGTTATGACCTGAAATTACATTACAGCAAACCTGTAACAGCATTTTCTGCCATATCAGACCTGTAAGCAGGTATTTTTCCTTGGCTTTGGAGACTTTTGTGAGTGTTGGGTGTGAATGAAGTTGTTGGGTGTTATTGGGAAGCGACTTATGCAAGCTTGGTGGATGAATTGATGAGTGTTCATTCCCTTCAAACTTGCAACAGAGGCATTTTCAGACCTGCAGCCTATGTATCAGTCTTATCAGACCTATAGTTGCCATTCCATGCCATCTTGAGGCTGATATACAGTGCTGGGACTTTGTGAAGTTACTGGGTATCCTTGGGAAAGGGTTCGATGCAAGTTTGGTGGGTGTTATTGTGAGATTTATACAGTGTTCCACGGGGACGCGTCCCCCCCCCAAAAAACCTCGCGTTTCCTAGACGGAAACGTCTCGGAGACTTGGGGACTTGGGAGGGACGTCCCCCCACCAGCCCACCACCAGCGCCACCATCCCACCACCAATGTTGTTGTCTCCAAGACGCTGCTAGGACTTCGAGGATGTTGGGGTGTCCTCAAGACGTCTAGGGGACTCCTAGTTGTCTCCACGATGTATAATTCTTATACTTATACATCTTTTTATAACTATTTTTTCAAATACTATATGTATTTCAGCACCCTACCGCCCCCTCGCAGCCGTCCCCCTGCCACGCCCCCGCCGTCCCCAAATTTAAACCCCTTGTCCCCACGTCCCCGAAACACGTCCCTTGCCGTCTCCCCGTCCCCGAAACCCCGTGGAACACTGGATTTATATTGCTGTTTGGGATTGAAACTTCTGTACAATAGTTCTGTATCTAATCATTCATGTCATAACAGACCTACAACACTCACTGGCATGCCTATTTCAAGGTGTTTCTGCAATAGTTTTCAGTTTGGTTTCATTCTTGTTAGTTAGCATTAAATTTGAAGTTGTATGAGCCATTGTTACTTCCAGATTTGGCATCAGCACTGTAAACTTGTATTGGCATTTTATGACAGTTATAAACCATTGTTGGCATGTTTGTTTGATTCTTCATATTTGGAAAATCAAAAAAAAAAATCTAGGGCTGTTATTATAGTGGTATAAGAGCTCGTGATCTTGCCAGCTTGTTGGGAAGCTAACCCTTGTTGCAAATTCTTCAAGTGCATAGGATTGGTTCAACAGTTGTGTATCAGAATTATGTGGCTTAGAAGTGGCTTAGAATTTCAACAGGACTTAGTATTCAAGGTATTGCCAAAGAATTGTGAATCATGGCCTCACGTAATGAAGAGTTGAGGAAGAAACTTTATAAAGCAGGGAAGAGACTTAAACACTTTACACTATCTAAAGATGATCTACTATGCATTTTGGATACAGTTGAGAGTTGCTTTTCGGAGATAGATCAGTTTGATTCCATGGAGGCTTGGAGCTAAAGATTACTGCAGTTCCTGCAATGAAATATTTGGCTAAGTCAAAACTCTTGAGACATCTAGAAGAGAAGGTAAGACTTGTAGTTGCTTCCTATGTCAATGAAATTATGAGAATAACAGATCCTCAAACTCCTTATGACAGCAATATCATAAAGGAGGTATTCCAGCTGATTGTGGAAAGTTTTTGAAGTTTGGGTGACACAAGGAATCCTTCTTTTGCTAAGAGGGTGAAAATTTTGGACATTGTTGCAAAAATTAGATCTTGTGTTGTAATGTTAGACCTTGGCTATGAGGATCTTATTATTGAAATGTTTCCTCTTTTCATGGATTTTTAAAATGAGAATCATGCAAGAAAAGTCATATCTGTCATGCAGACCATCATGACTTTGATTGTGAATGAGAGTGATGAAATCTCCCAATCACTCTTATCTACTTTGTTGGTAGGATTGAGGCAAGAACAAAATACCTCTACAGTTGCACAGAGTTTAGTTAAGGGGGTTGTCAACTAATGTGAAGAAAAATTGAAATCTTATTTGCCGATTGAGGTGGAGAAACAAATTATGACTGTAGAGCATGAAAAGAAAGAAAAGCCTGAAAGTGAGAATGAAAAAACTTTGGAAATTTCTTTTGAAGAAGATAAAAGGCTATTTCAAGAGGTATGTATTGCTTATCTCCAAAATGATCTTTTTGAAGGACTTGACTCCCTTAATGAAACCATTGGAAAAGTAGTTGAAGATGAAAAGACAACATCAGAAATCTTTGACGATAGGACAAACTTTGAGGGAGAGCTCCAAGATGATTCAGATGAAAGGTATGCCAATGACATGAATTTTGAAGTCACTAATGATGATATTTGATTTGCAGCAAATTCCAGATTAACAGATAACGATAAGCATTCTTATCAAGCCAGTGAAGTATATTTTGAAATTAAAGGAGAGGTGCATGAGACCTTTGGCAGCCACAATAACACCACTGGAAGGTATGAAGAAAATTCTGATTTTTGTATGTCTTCTAACAGCAATTCATCATCCTTGCAAGACTCTAACATTCATGAGGAAGATTGGAATAAACAATTACTGGTGACAACTGAAAAATGAAGTGCAACCCTTATCTAAGTTGGATGACTCGAAAAGGTTCGATGAAAAATTAATGCAAAAGGCACAAAGAGATCAGTTTGAAGAAATTTAACCTTTGCAGATTTACAAGTAGTAAAGAGTGCATTGGAAGAAATGAAATCAGCATATTTGCACATGATCAAAGATAGAGATACAGCTACAAAATTTGCAAATGAGGCTTTATCTATATCCAGTAAAACAAGGGCAAAGGTTGATGAGCACACCTTTGAGCTTAAATAAAATAAAGATTCTTTGGAAAGCACCCAAAGAGCATCACTTGAGACAGAAGAACAACTTGCTGCTGTCACAAAATTCAGGGAGCAAGAGAATGAAGAGAGGGCTAAAGAAATCAAGCAGGTGATTGAAGAGATTGATAGCATCCAAGAGAATTTTGATCTAGGACATTTTTCCAAGAAATTAGAAAATGAAGGTTTACATCAGCAGGAAGATTGGTTTGAGCTAGAGGATGAAGATAATCTTCAGCTTGTTGATAACCCACTGTTCAAGATGGATGCAGAGTCATCTTTTGATAATCCACTCTTTGAGTTGGATGATGGAGCACTTCCTGATTCCAATAACACAGGTGATAAGAATAATAAGATATGGGATCCAGGTGTGGTGTTCAATCATGAGGTGGAACTGGTTGATTTGCTTAAGGGACCACCTAAGTCTGTTGATGTTTTCCTTCCTATAGTGGATCATTATGGCATGATGGTTGACCTTCTGGGTTCACAACAAGGAGAGGTGAACTATTCTAACTTCGAGGTTGATGGGATGAAGAGCCTTTGTGTTGGAATTCCAAGCATCAACAAATGCACACTAGATGGAGTCCACATGAAGATTAGAGTAGCGCAGCATCAGCATGGTGGAGCTACTTTCGGGTGAGTATTTATGCCCAGGATCATCAACATGGGTTATTGGTGTCTACTGATGATGGGAGAAGTATACCATGGGAGGTCATAGACCAAAAATGCAAAAATAATGTTGTTGTTACCTTTTCCTACAGCCATCTTATCAGTCCATTTGTGTTCCTACAAGTGGATTGGAGGGAGATTTTGAGCAAGATTTGGAGATCTACTAAGTTGGTGATTCTTTGACAAGTGATTTCAGTTTTTAGAAATGATCGGATTCGTCATCTTGGTTGAAGATTTTTAGTTTTGCTGCAGTTATTCTTTCAAAGTGCTGATTTTTCAAAAATCAGACAGTGAGTTGCTGATTATAGACTTGAACAGCTGCAAGCATACTATTTTTCAGACCATTCAGCCACTTGAAAAGGTTAGTTTATGATTTCAGATGAAGAGGATGTCTATTTCAGCTAACCAGGTTTTGTGTTGGATGGGCATTCAGGCACCAAACAGTTGTCATTTCTTGTTTTCAGCTTGCACTTGTGGTTGGGATAGCAGATCACCATACAGTTACAACCATTATACTAGAGTGCAGGAAGTTAACATTAACTTTCTTGAAATTACCCCAATGGTGCCATGGAATTATGATAATGGAGGGAAAATTCCAAGGTGTTGACTGAAATCTTGCAAAGTTTGGTTGCTCTTTTTACAAGAAGAGCAAAGGAGTTTTTATTTGCAAATGCATGCCAGTACAATGCTTCAAACAAACAAGAGCACAAACTTTCTCAATTGGTTTGGGATACTCAAATCTCATTGATGATTCAAGATTCATTGGTTGTTCAAGACTGGCAAATGCTTGAGGGCAAGAAATTCTAGGGAGGGAGGACTGTAATGTCCCCATTTCACACGTTATTGTTTTGTGAGCTTTTGGCCAATTTTTTAGTTTTCTCATAAGGTTCTAGGTGTGTTGGGGAGAACTCCAAATTTTTGGGCGGATGCAAGTTCAACATTTCAAGATTTATGTTGGTGGCATTGAGCTCAGTTAGCATTAGGGATCGTTGACACTTTTAGAAGTGTTTTAGAGCTCCTAATGTGTTCTCCAAACTTCTTGGAGAGCACTACTATTTTTAGTAAGTTATCCAGTTGGCTCCAATCATCGTCTTACATCTTCAATATCATCCCAATGCGATCAAAGTTTGATTCCAATTCAGTTTCAGTGGTTTCTGCAACTTGGGTGAGTTATTGAATAATTAATTAATATTTCACTAATGTTGTCTAATGTCAAGAAATAATAAAAGGACAACTTAGTGTAATAGCCCGTTGGAAAGGCAGTAAAATGTTTTAAAAATTGGACGCCTAGTTGAGGGGGGCTTTGCACATGAAATGTTATTTTTATTTCAAAAAGCTCAGTTTTTTAGGGGAAAGGAATTATTATAATTTTAAAATTGCAAGTTCCCTCCAAAAAGCTATAAAAGGAGGTTTTGGCTCTCATTTGTGATATGTTGAAAATTTCTTATGCCGTCATGCTGCCAAATTGACCTTGCAAGTTCTTCCAAATATTAATTGAGGATGAAAAACCCTCTTTTGATTACTAGTTTCAGATCTAGAAGAAGATCTCTAGCTAGTTTGGAGTGGTTCTACTCAAAAATCACCATTGTTGTTTATAGAGTTTGCAGATTGGGGTTTCAAAAATGAAGATTTTATAGTTTTCTGAGTTGCAAGTGTTTTGGGTTTGTTTGTTTAAATTTTGCAAAGATTGTTGGAGATTGTCAAGTTGATTTGAAGCTTCGTTTTGCTGGTTGTACAGTTTTGGGGACTTGATGATGCCCTAGTTGGTCGTACCATGCATGTTTTGTTGGGAAAGGGTGTTGAGTGATTCAACAACCACTTGAGCTTGTTTGCAGGGATTTTCCATAGCTAAGTGACTATTTTTTAGGAGTTATAATATTGTTTGCAGGTGAATTGGATTTCTAAGAGGCGTTGTACCATTGCACAGAGCACTTGGAGGGTTGGCGTGTGACCTCCAGGCTGAAACGCCTAGGTTTCGAGGGTTGTTTCTTCATCTTTTGTGGCGCCTAGTGCTTTACTGTCATATTCAAACCTTTTCATATGGAACAAACCTGATTATGGGGAGTTGTTGAGCCTTTCATGCTGGCCGCCCCTGTTTTCAGTGACATTTTCCAGCACTAGGTATGTCTGCAATACATTTTGTACCTATAAGCTGTCATTTCTTGCCATTTGAAGGGTGATAGAGAGAGTTGGTAGTGAATGAAGTGGATTGCTGCTTGGTGGAGGTGTTCTATGCAAGGCTGAAGGGTGTTTGAAGCATAGCAGCATAAATCGTTTGGGGAAAAAATTGGCAAACCAAAAACTCAGGATTTTTTGAAAAATCGGGAAAAAATCGGGAAAAAATCGGGAAAAAATCGGATTTGAAAAAAAAACATTAAAAAATGTAGAAAAATAGACAAAACCTACTTTTTTTTAAACTTAAGGTCATTTCCATAGCATAGAGATATAGAGAGCAAATAAAATAGAGATTTTAACCTGTGGATTGTAGAAAATAGATTTTTTTGTTTATATTCATATTGTTGATTACATTGCATCAATGCATTGCACAAAATATACTTCATATATAACAAGTAGAGGCCATTAAATAAATATTTAATACCGTTTCTAATGTTGCTAGATAAATATTTGATAATGGGTTCAGCTATGTTAACATTAGAGGCTTTTAGAAACCAGACTTTTATCGACTCAGCTTAACACTATCTCATATCAATATTTTTACATAAACTATGCAAATGAATTCGGTAATAAATATATATATATAAATACAATACTTCTGATGTTTCCCAGATTTACGCATATGCCCCACAATATGATAGATAAGAATATATAAAAGCAATGAATATATAAAAGAAATGAATTGAAAAGAACCTGGTCGACTTCGCTTGAATCTTTTGCAGACAATCGGGTGCTCAAAACTCCACCAATCTCCTTTCGCAGCACTTGCATAAACTTCCCATGTCGTGAAAACTCTAAGGCGGCTTCGATTTGTGAAAATAACGATTGGCGCGAACCTATTAATAACAAAAAAACACACATTTTTCTGGGTTTTTTCGCGCGTTTTAGGGTTTCGGATTTTCCGCAATTTTTTAACATTTTTTTTGACATTTAAATCACGATTTAAACACGATTTTCAACGATTTTTCACAGGGTCAACGAAACCCAAAAAATCAAGATTTTTTGGAGGAAAAAATCGGGAGCAGTGCAGATTTTTGCGATTTTTTGCAGATTTATGCTTCTATGGTTTGAAGGGCAAAATCGTTGTTATTATGACCTGCAATCACTTTACAGCAAACCTGTAACAGCAATCACATTAGACCTGTAAGCGAGTATTTTTCCTTAAATTTGGAGACTTTTGTGAGTGCTAGGTTTGATTGGAATTGTCAGGTGTTATTGGGAAGCGACTAATGCAAGATTGATGGAAGAATTTATGAGTCTTCATTGCAGTCAGACCTGCAACAGAGGCATTTTCAGACCTGCAGCCTCTGTATCAGTCTTACCGGACCTGTAGTTGTCATTTTGTGCCAGCTTGAGGCTGATATACAGTGCTGGGAGTTTGTGAAGTTACTGGGTATCCTTGGGAAGGGGTTTGATGCAAGTTTGGTGGGTGTTATTGTGAGATTTGCATTGCTATTTGTGACTGAAACTGCTATACAGAAGTTTTGTAGCTAATCGCTCATGTTATAACAGACCTGCAACACTCACTGGCATGCCTATTTTAAGGTATTTCTGCAGTAGTTTTTTGTTTGGTATTCATTCTTGTTAGTTGGCATTAAATTTCAAGTTGTATGAGCCATTGCTACTTCCACATTTGGCATCAACACTGTAAACTTGTATTGACATTTTATGAGCTATAAACCATTGTTGGCATGTTTGTTTGATGCTTCATATTTGGCAATATCAAAAACAAAAAATTATAGGGTGGTTATTACATAATATCATTCCCTACTCTCCAAACTAAGGAGTAAGGTAGCCTATGTCCAACCCCTATAGTGGCCAAGGATAGGGTTCCCTCTCCTCTCTCCCCCATTGGACAAAGAGAAGGTGACTCCTCTCTGAAACCCACAGCGTGAGGTAGCCTATCTCCCCCCAACATTTCATTCATCGCTTCACATACTGTCAGTATGATCCTCTTCTCTAAATCTTCATAATATCCTTGAAGCTGCTCTAGATTATTATTGAAATGTCACATGATAGGATTATGATTGCTGTACAAGCAAAGATGGCGTACAGGGAAAGATGACAGCAGAATGACTGCTGATTTCACTTTGTTGTTGACTGCTAAGAACTTGTCAACATTAGTGATTTTACTTTGAAATTGTTGGTTGGCTGTGCTGAAAAATATTGCTGTAGGTAACTGGTTTTCAATGATAGATCACAATCTGCTGTTTGGAAAAAGGACTGTCAAAACCCTGCATAAATATTGAATCTACTACAAAGAAATCTGAAACTGATATAAGAATGAATTCACTGTGACACCCTGCTGTACCTGCCAGCTATTTTGGTGTTCTGCTCTGCTGGTTTGCATCCTTCTGCTGGAAGAAATAAAGATTATGGAGCTCTATATATCAAAAAACTCACTCTATTATTGGCGCCAATGTCTGCCAATTATAACTGCTTATCTGCCACTGTAAAAAGACAAATTTGTTTGCAGTCCTTGTACTGCTGAATGTAGGCACCTCTATTTATACAGCAGATTCCACCTGAGTTCCAATAGATCATGGTGTTATCAATAAGTGCCTCTTCTATTAATAAGCATGTCTCTTTAGTAGAATTTCTGATTGGTCAGGCTTTTGGAATGGCATGCCTAAGAATAGGCTTTCTACCTCTTTTGGAACTTGGGTCAGCTCTCATTATGATAGGTGTATGCCTATATATTGTAACTTTAAGCTCATAAAACAAACACAACTCCCAACTTATTGAGCATGCCTGTCAACATAGCAAAACAGCATTATGAATTCCCCTGCACAAGCATGCACCTATATAAGCATTTTGAAACTTTGATTTTATCATGGGATTTCCTTTAGTCGGGTGCATGCTTCATTATAGAATTTCATGTTCCATCAGCTACATAGATTCAATTTTGTATAGGCACACACATGATCAGCATTCAAAATTTGAAAAACAAAATCTCTGTTAAGACATGCCCTTGTCAAGGCATTTTCATGGAGGTGTGCCCCACAACACAGTTTCCATCGAGAAACGTGAAAATAATATCCCTTTGTTGAGGCACATGCCTCATATGGGATTTCTGATTTTGATCTTTGACTTTGGATTTGCACTTTAGCTTAAGATAGGCATGCACCTCTGCACACAAATTGTCTTCTAAGTTGCTGACCTCGATTCCTTATAACGAGCATGTCCCAATGAACATGTAATCAAACCTTGCTTAGAAAAATATATCTTCCTATCTAAGTCTTGTTCCTAAACAAGAAAATATGAAATTTTGACAACAGTATTTCCCTCATCAAGGGGCACATCTATGAATTACCCTTAGGGACTTTCAAACTTTGAATCAAAAGCCCTACTAATTTGATTGACAATTATTCTCTTTTATAATTTAAACTTTGTAAGGAAATAACTTATAGAAACAATTAATTCATCACCAAATAAGAATTATTCATGTCTATGGAATAGTGAAATTTACATTCCAATCCATAGGAACAAAGATATAGTTTTCTACATTACAAAACTAAGTTATTTAAATAATTTTCAAAATCAATTAATAAAGTCTTATGAAATAGTTAGATTGATTAACTCTATATTTGGACAACCTATAACCTATATATACAATAATCCTTCTAGGAACTTTTTTTTCATTACTTCCCTCGATATAGATAAACCCATGAAGGAATTTAGCCAATCCTAAGAATAACTATAAATTTGTTAATTATTAACAATTCAATTAATAGCCATAGAAACAAAATTAAACAATTTTTAATTCCCCCATATTCATTTAATCTTTAAAATGTGACTAAGGCATTACAGGTTTAAAATTAAGGATTTCTGATAAGTTCATCTCCCCCCCCTCTCCATTAAATCACTTCTATTTACAATTATTTAGATCCCGAGTCTTGAAATAGAATTTGGATTTCTAAATAAATAAAAGAGTAGTAGTTTTGTTATTAATCTAAACAATAATTAACTCCTAACTAAAAACTACCCATAACTACTTAAATTTGTTGAAGTTTAGCAGCTTCAGGCTCAATTCTTCCAGCCTCGAATGAAGATATAATTTATTTATATGTGTTAATGGCAACTTTACTTTGGCCGACCTTTCTTGTATAATTCTTCCTTGGCCGACCTTCATTGTAATTTTATTATTATTATTTGTATTTATGGCCGACCTAGTCATTTGTAAAGGTGCGACCTATCTAGCATTGTATATATAGAAGGTCACTTTCCTTCATTCAAGTATCAAGAAAAAGTTCGATCTCCTTCTCCATTAAGTGCGAGTTCTTCAAGAAGAGTAGTGCAAATTCATATAGGAGCAGATTGTGAGTCTATTCAAGTGCAGATTGGAGGGCAGATTATTAGTGTGTGTTACAGCCATTGTTGGTGCTGTTTATTGGCCTTATGTGTGGCCTCATTGTAAAGATACTTGTTGCCATTGCTCATATATATAAGAGATATATTTGTTGTTGGGTTTTTCTCCCTCAAGAGGAGGGTTTTCCCAGGGTATCTGTTGTGTTATTGTGTCTGATTTTGAATTAATTTTCTGTGCATTAAATCTGATCATAAAACTAACATGGTATCAGAGCAAGTTTGAAGAAGATCGTGATCAGATTTCTTAGAACAGCAATACTCTTTTCTCTCCTTCTCTTTGTTGTCTATCTTTACCCATTAGTCAAGATGGTGAATGGTCTTAAAATTGAAGATAGACTTGAGGGAGCTTCAAATTATACATCATGGAGGTTCAGAATCATGCTCACCTTGGAAGAGAATGATTTGGTTGAGCTTGTGGAGACCAAAGTTCCCGAACCAGCGGAGGAAGAAGAGAAGTTGTAGTGGAGGAAGAAAGACATCAAGGCAAAGAAGATGTTGGTTGATTTCGTTAAAGATCATATTGTTCCGATTGTCTCCAAGTTGAAGACGGCAAGGGACATGTTCAAAACATTGGAAGAGATGTATGAAATCAACAACACAAGCCGAGCACTTGCATTGAAGCAGCAACTTCATCATGTGAAGATGGTGGAAGGAGAATCTGTCATCGCTTACTTCATGAAGATTTCTGAATTGAGAGATCAGCTCTCTTCTATTGGTCATTTTGTTGATGTAAAGGATTTGACCATGTTGGCTCTTAATGGTCTTCCTTCATCTTGGGAGTCTTACATTCAAGGAATCAGCGCGAGATCGAAACTTCCCAAGTTTGATCGTTTGAAGGCAGACTGTATTCAAGAAGAGTCTAGGTTGGCTACGAGAGATATTGGTCGAAGCTATACAAATGAAGACATTCATGTTCTTTCGGCTCAATCATCGGAGAAGAAAGGAAAAGGAGGAAAGAAAGGATACTTCAAGAGGAATAGAGATAAAGGGTCAGATGGTGCTCCCGCATTCAAGAAGAAGTGGGACCTCTCTCAAGTCCAATGCTTTCGTTGTGACAAGTTTGGTCACTATGCAAAGGATTGCCCCACCAGGCCTAATCAGCATGCTTCATTTGTGGATGTGGATGAGATCTCTCCTCAGAAGGATTCTAGGGAGGTTGTGTGTTGATCTATACACAAGAGCAGCATATCTTACTACGTCCAGTATTTGCATCCATCAAAATATTTAAAGAGATAAGTATACTTTGTTTGTTGAGTTATACCATTTATTTGGATCTTGTAATTAGTAAAGAGAGATAGTGGTTTCTCTTGAATTGTGTTCACTAGCATAAGATCCTTTGAAGATTTCATTTCTTACAAATTATTTCATGCTAACTGTGAAGATTTTTGAGTGTGACTCTGAAATAAAAAGAGAATTGCAATTTCGATGGTGATTAGTTTGTCACATCGACATCATTCTCTAATGCATGAACTGTGATAGAGCCTTGAACTCTTGGAGAGAGTTGGTTCTACATGCTAACTGCATAATGCATTCACATCTGTACTTGTTCAGATTGTCTTTTGTTGTGCTAAGTTTAGCACTCTCGAGAGGAGTAAAAATAAATGGAAGAAAGAGCTATAACAAAATTCAATAAAGATAAGTTTCTTTATCCCTTCATTTTGATTCTTTGATACATTTCTCTTATAAGTTCATTTATTTAATTCATGTTTTTAATATTGTTATAACCTGAGATGGTAAACCTTGTGTAATTCTAGCCTTGAT
>VDFB02195100.1:0-12532 GCA_007258455.2 Sequoia sempervirens
TTAGTTTGGTAGATATTTACCAAAACTCAAGAGTTAGTTAAATAAGAGTAATTTAAATGAATTATAAATAATATCCTTCCGTGTGGACTGCAATACAAGGATTCACCATTCTTTATAATTATACATTTTCTTTAATTGTGAAATGAATTGCTTTTTAAGTGATTGAATATAATGTTATACATTAATTTATATTATCATTAAAACTACAATGATATTTTTAATGCGCTTTCTAAAAAACTACCGATATATTATTATTTCTAATCGCCATTGCAAATTTTAAATTCATAAGGTTGGTAAATTATAATTAATGGTGTATATAAATATAAAGTTGATGATGTTTATTTTCTTTAATAAGAGTTGGCGAAAAGGAAATGAAATAGTTAGGTGCATTACACTTTATTTAGAATGCACTAGCCAGGATGATCTTTATTTTGGGATATAGTTTTTACATCTTTTTGTTTCTTCAAAAAGAGGCATCTTTGAGAATTTGTTTTGTCTCTAGTGAATGATGTATAAACATTCTGGTTTTGATTTTTGTGCTTGATAGCATCCCCTAGATTGATTTTATGTTGAGTCATGTTATAGAAGAGTGGCTTGCGGTAGGGGCCGAAATCCGGAAGTGATTGTCTGGGTAACCTATCGTAGGTGTGTTAATTAAGTGAAAACCTAACTAATGTATTAGGGGTTGGGTAGTTGTAAACACTAATTTAGATAATGGTATGCCTCGCCTACTTCTTAACGCTCGTTTAGGTTGAGAAAAGGCTGAGAAGGCCTGGAATGGCAAGTTGCCATCTTGTCCTCTTGAAAGATGTAACGACACCGCATTAGTCTGCATAGGGGCCGGGAATCGGTAGAGGCTACCAGGGTAACTCTTGGAGAGGGCCGGTAGTCTAGGAAGATTCACCAGGGTAACCTATCCCGACAATGTGATGACACTCTCTTAGTCTATATCATGATGGTGTTTCCTTTTGTTAAGATTTCAATTTAATGTAACTTGATACTGAGATTTTATCCGTTTTGATTTGTAAACGTTATGTCGTATTGTGAATTGTAAACCCCGTAAACGTGATGTTCTGTCTGTATTGTTTGTGGACCTGTCAGTATCTCCTAGCATGGAGGGAGTGGACCTTTGGGTTCCACGTGGTCGGGAGGAAACCGTGCTACACCTTTCTTAGAACTTTCTTGCAGTTGATCCTATGCTTGCAACAGGTTCCAGTTACTACTTTGTTCGTGACTGTTGATGCAGAGCTTGTTCGTGGATATTGTATCAGATGTCAGATGAACACTATATGTTTTGTAAATTTATCTCTTGTATAAGAGTGTACTGATTGTACCACCTTTGATGTATGGAGATTCTTTGAAATCTCACTTTATGTAAAATGGACATTTGGGATATTTGATTGTATGTAGTTTTATAAATTGGATCTTACATGAAATCAAATTTGTACTTTTGTTGATGATCAATGTGTTGAGTTTATTTATTAAGTTTATGTAACAACGTCTTGGAAACTTTATAACATATGTGTAAACAATTATAAAAAAAAAATTATTCGGTTAACTTTGTTTTTGCTCTTTGTTATAATGTAACTAAATTAGTTACATGCACCCAAGTGTGAAATAATTTTTGCTAAGTAAAGACTTGAGTGAGAAAAGAGCAAGGTGGATCACAAGAGTTATGGATTTTGATGTTGACATCAAAATCACAAAGCTTGTCAGAGGTAGAGGATTGTGTGAGCAGCTTGCCTCAACCCTTGAAGATGCACAAAAATCAGAATTAGAAACTGATTTAGTCAATGATAATGAGCTTCAGAATGTTGCACCTACATTAGCTACAAGTTGGGTTAAAGATATGACCCATTTTTTACAGACTAGTGAATGTCCACCAAGTATAGACAAAGCTAAAAGAAGATACTTTAGGTTGCAGTCAATTTCATATGTGCTCATTGATAATATTCTTTTCAGGAAAGATCTAAATGTTGTTTTATTAAGGTGTATTGACACTGATTAAATAGAAAAAGTGCTTTATGAATTTCATGATGGAACTTCAGGAGGTCACTTTTCTCCAAGAAAAATAACCTAGAAAATTATGAGATCCAGTTATTACTAGCCAAGATTATTTAAGGATGCCCATGCTTGGGCAAAGAAATGTGTAAAATGTGCTCTTTTTGTAGGAAAAGAAAGGCTTCCAACTATGCCTCTGCAGCCAATTCAAGTAGAGCAACCCTTCATGAGATGGGGCATTGACTTTATTGGACCAATAAATCCACCCTCTAGTGTTGGTCACAAGTGGGTACTTAAAGCCACTGACTATTTTACACGGTGGACAAAAGCAATAGCTTTGAAAGAAGGTAATGAATCTTCAGTTTTAAACTTTTATGAGGACATCATTACCTGGTTTGGAGTTCTTGATTCCATCATTTCAGATAATGCTGCATTTGTCAGATTAAGAGTTACAGATTGGGTTGTCAAACATGGAATCCATCTAAATACTTCCTCAAATGATTACACTCAAGGTAATGGTTTGGCTGAAAGTACAAATAAAAATCTAACCAAGATTATTAAAAGAACCATGAAAGAGAATCAAAGAGTTTGGCACACCAAATTGAAATTTGCTCTATGGGTAGATAGAATAACTCCTAAGAGGTCAATTGAAAATTCTCCATATGTTTTGGTTTATGGAAAGGAGGCAAGATTGCCTTTATCTGTAGAGATGCCAACTCTTGACATTGCACATCAATTAGAGTTGTTTGAAGAACATGACCCAATGTTTGTAAGATATGCAGAGCTCATGGAGCTTCAAGAGATAAGAGATAAGGCAATGAAGTCTCTAGAGTATCATCAACTCCAAAAAAAAGGGTCTTTGATAAGAAAGCTACACCCAAAATTTTCAAAGAGGGTGATGTTCTTAAATGGGATGTACTGAAGAGTAGGCCAGGTAAGCATTCAAAGTTTGACAACTTTTGGACTGGCTCGTTTCTAATCATTGAATGCAAGGAGCATAACACATTCTAGTTATCAAAAATGGATGGAGAAATCTTGCCAATCCTTGTCGATGGGATTCACCTCAAATGTTGCTTTGAGGTATGATTTACCTATGTAAATGCTAGGTTAGGTTTTATGCTTTCAATAAAGTTTTGTTGCACTATAGTTTAATTCCAAGTTTCATTCCCTAAGTTCTTTTTAGCATAACTAGATAGTTTTCCCTTCTGCTATTTTGTTTTCAATAAATTCCAAGGTGTCAATCATATTGTCAAGTTTAAGTTATAAAAATTTTGAATCTATTTTCCTAAATCATGAGCCAAGTTTTTAAGTGACTTTGTGCCCAAAGATAGATCTACACAACTGGTCAAAATGTTTAGCAGGAAAACATAAAGTAGATGTCTCCAGAAATGTTACCCATTTTTCACTCATAGTTTCAATCAGGTGGAATTTAGTTTAAACTAAGAAAATGAGGTATTAATTTTATTATCTTTCCTACATTACATTCAGATGTATAAATGAAAAATATAGAAAAGATTACAACTACAGATCATTGCATTCATACACATGCCTGTAAGAGAAGAAAGATTCTGATCTTTTCAGAACAAAGTAATCTTTATTGAATGTCTAAGTGTACATTGTCTCATACAAGCCATGAGACTAACCTTTGCTTATTCAATACAAATTATAAACAATATATACATGAATAAGTAAAAAGAAAAAATGAATGTGCATAGAAGGAAGGTAACCAACCATTTCCTATGAATGACTAGTTTTCATGTGTCTTTTGCCTTGATGTTGTGTCGAACTTCATTTGTCCCTTCTAGCTCCATACTACTTCAAGTCCTGCATATGACAGTAACAATGATGTTAGAGCATGCTCTAAGCAATGACTGATTACAAACATTGCATACACATTCACCCTATCCATGTATACATTGATCATAATCTACATTAAGTAAACTAAGTGTACATTTTAGGTGTTCTAGAAAACTATTAGAGTCATCAATCACACCTAAAATATACATATTTTTCTAACTTGTTTGCTTCATGTGCAGCTATAGGTGTAATCATGTCTTTGTTTTGTTCAGTTCAAAATGAGTGGTGGAAATGTGGCTCCCACGAGGGTTGATCCCAACTCATAATTTATGCACAACCTTTTAGGTACACTTAAGTGCATTCAACATAGATTACCATGTCAAGAATCTACAATAACAACTTTTGAAATGTAAACTGCATTTATAATGTGATAATGACAAGTACTTTCTCATTGAAACAATGAAGAGAGAAAAAACCAACATGACCATTCAAAAGTATTGTTATAAAGCAGCAACATGAAGTGAATTATGTGGTGTTCAAGCAATAAACCCATAGTTGCAATCTATGTTGACTCTATCAAGAGTTTACAATGGTGGTTATTAAGCAAATCATAGCATTTTAAAAAATCTTTAAGTATATCAAGAAGGAGCAAGCCTCTGAAGATTTTATGACAGCATAAACAAGGCTTGTGAATCATTTAACATAATTCCTAAAGTGATAACAAAAAATAAAGGAAATGAGCTCTAGATATCTACAAAATGGTTATTTTAAATTAACCATAACCAATTGGATTACATAGTGTAGGATTGGTGTGAACAATGGAAAAGGTCACAATGTATTGTGTTTTAACAAGCAACAACAAGCCTAATCTAGTGTTAGAATGTCCTTTATTATTGTAACTATTTGGAGTCTTTTTGTCTAAGTCCATAAAGCAACACAAGCAATTGATTGTTATTACAGGTGAAAAGGTAATGCTAAAGAACAATGATCATAAGAAATCCAATTCAGTAAAGGATCTAATGACAAGAATACATAGAGTATGGGAGAACAAAGAAACACATTTTGATATACATTCAAGTGCTTAATATAGAAGAAGGTTCCCAAAACATAATACCATTATTACAGTAAGATAATGAATGGCAGTCATTGGAAGGTGGATGATGCTATAAACTAAAAACTAATAGTGATCATGATATTTCAAAATGACAATCCAATCAGCAAAATATGAAATGACTATTGTTACATGGTGTTGAGTGCAAAATGAAGATACCCAGGTGTTCAAATAAAAAGAAAAGTTGGGTAATATGACATCGAGCCATGTGCTAAATAATATTAAACTCACAAGCCATAAAATAGAAAGAAATAAATCTTTCTAAAAGGTGGGTAAAAACCTAGAATGCAAACTGAATGCCACAATGGAGAAGCTAATTGATATTTTATGCTCGAGAAATACAGGAAATCCTCAACCCAGAATGGGGTTTTAAATCTACATAAAATGCATAAAATATACAAGAAAAAGCATGATGAGGGGTTAAAGGGTTTTGAGAACCCTATAATTTTCTTCTGTGTAAATAAATATGAAAATCCTGCGGCCCTATTTTCTTTTTCTAAGTGTATTTTTATAAAATACAGAAAAGGTGAAAGGCAATTTTTTTTTGTGAGACAGTTAATCGAGATATTTCTTGTTTCAACTACCAATTATCTCTTGAAATCTTAGTCATATTATTATCTTGCAAAATCCTATCATAATAAAAGGATTATGACATTGTTGGGTGTCATTACATATCAACTACAGAAACATGAATAAAAGCTCATGACCTATCATACAGAGAGAGCTTTCATTTATGAATACACAACCACAAAGAGAATTTTGTTCATGGAAAAATGGAGGTTCAAAAGCTTAAGGATCGAGTCATAGAGCTCGAAATACATTTATTTTTTCCTGTAAAGTGAAGGAGTAAAACCCAAAAAAAAAAAAATGCTTGAAATCTACATTTTGAACCCACAGCTGTGCGACCATTTTTTTTTTCTTTCTACTAAGAAATTCTTCAAGATGCTCTTGGCATCACAAAAATATCAATGATGCCCATGTTTATAAGAGATCAATAGAAATTACAATCAATAGAAATTACAATGGAAATCTTACCTATGGTCAATCATTAAGCTCTTTTATTTTCAGAAACCCTCATGTTTATGGCGCAACCAAGTAAAGGAGAAGCACAAAAAATAAGAATGAAATGCACACAGAGTAAGGAAAATCACATAATTTTGTGGCCTATAAGCTCTCAGTAAGCTTTAAATTCAACATAAAAGCTAGATATTGAATAAAATCAAACATTACCTTATGTTTTTTGCTTCAAATCTCCTGAAAAGTCTTCACAATGGCTTTAAACTTGTAGGGAATGCTCTAGAAAACCCTTGGCGGCGCAGTGTTAGCTTCTTCCAGAAGCTTCTTCAAACAAAATGATTGATATTTTCATTCTTTTGTCTACTTTAGGGTTGAAACCCTATTATTGACCAATGGAAGTAAGGCATTTTTGCCTTTCCTTTAAAAAATTCATTACAAGAAATATCCCGTGGGTTTTAAGATGCCTTTATTTTGTAATTCAAACATTGTTACTATGATTTTGACCTAGCAATTCCTATTGCTTAGGAGTTATAGTCGAATAGATGGAGCTCAAATATTTTATGTCTTTGCATTATTACATATTGTAAATGTTTGAAGTTAAATGATGGATTACAAATCATTTAATTTAAACATTATTTTTAGATGCAAAAAATAGGAGCGTGTGTTTTTGTGACTAAGTCATGAAGGGATGAGGATATATTTGTATTTATGACTTGAAGGGAATATAGGGGAGTTGGAGTTTGTTTTCCCAACATGAGGAGGAAATTTAGGAATGATTCATCACTTTGTTGAGATAATATAGGCTATTTGTTTCCATTTAGAGCTTCTTTTTTTAAGTGTCTATGGTTGATTAAGTCTTGCATGACTTTTTCATCCATTATGAGCTCTTTTTGAGAAGATATAGTTGCTATATTTTTGGCTTTTTGAAGCCATCTGAGTTCATGAAGCTTCTAGAGCCCCTTTTGGTGGAGCTACTTGGAGAAGTTGATATATCCTCATTTCTAACTCATTAAGAGTTAGTTCTTGATTATGCAGCTCTTGGACATTGTGACTTTTACAGTCTTTTGTGACAGTTTTGGCATACTTTTGCAACTCTTGAGATATGGGATAAAGTGAATACCTTAGCCATTTCTAGTGATCAACTCTTGCCTTTTTGTTCTCACAACTTACTATATGTTTATGATTGATCAAATTGTATGTGAAGATTATCTAATTTCCTTACCATTTTGTCTCATGTGTTATACCTTCTCTGTGATTAGTGTGTTTATTCAGGTTATTGACTGTGTTTATAAAATACAAGCTTCTTTATAATTATGAAGTCCTTCCTTTTATAGGTTGTGGTATTAAACCTCTCAATAAAGTATTTATGCATGAATACATTGTAACAAGTTGAGAAAAAATAGTTTTAACCAATTTTCAACTGAGTGTAAAGTTTTGAATTACATTGTCTCTCATTAGTTTGGTGTATTACCCAGTATTTCCATTTTCAGCAATTTTCTTTCAGCAATCTGTCTCCCTTTTCCCCTCAAGAATAAGTAGTTAGGAAATAGGAAGCCGGTATTCTCTAGAGGTTTGGTCTCATTCAAAGTGGGATCATTCCCATGTTTCACTAGATTGTTGAATTCCAAATTCACCAAGGTACAAATTTTAGTGATAACATGAACATATAAAGATATTTACACATTCAAAAATGCATTTCCATTTACCACATCTCAGTTTCATATTCACTGTTGCATTTTCCTGGAGGAAAACAAACAAAGAGGAGAAGAAGAAGCAGCAACAACAACAGGTTATCAAGACACAGGTACTCTACACAAACTTATTGTTTATGCCTATGCCAATCTGTTCAATGTTATGCAAATGTTTTCACAATACTGTAAATACCTTTGGTTTTTTATTTAAATTATTTATGTCCCAGCGACCCAATATGTTGTATGCGATGTTAATGTTTCTCACAAAAACCTGTAACTCAACATCTGGGGTTTGAACTTACACTAATTGTGAATGTGCAATCAATTATGTTCATTTTCTAGGTTTTTTTTACATTCTCTATGCCTACCAATATAGATCTGTTCTATGCATTGTAAAATTTCTATGACCCACAAACCTGTAACTCAATATATGGGGTTTCAACTTACACTATTTATATATGTCAAGTCATTTGAGTTCGTTTGTTGGAGTTTTCTTATGCTCTATACATCTGCCAATATAGATCAATTCTATGCACCGTAACTGTTTATCAACCACCAATTTGTAACAATTATATCTAGGTTTTCAAATCTCTCAATTTATGAATGTCAATTCATTTTAGTTCAATTCTTGGGTATTTGTTATGTTCTATATGCCTAGGTATATAAATCAGTTGTATGCACTATAAATGTTTCTCACCCCCTCTTTACTATGACCCACAAACTTGTAACTCAATATATGGGGTTTCAACTACACTATTTATGTATGTCAAGTCATTTGAGTTCATTTGTTGGAGTTTTTTATGCTCTATATGTCTGCCAATATAGATCAATTCTATGCCCCGTAATTTTTATCAACCACCAATTATGGACAATTATATCTAGGGTTTCAACTCTCTCAATTTATGAATGTCAAGTCATTTTAGTTCAATTCCGGTATTTGTTATGTTCTATATTCTGGGTATATAAATCAATTATATGCCTTTGTAAATTTTCTCACCACTACCCTCAACTCAATATCGAGTTTCAACTTACGGTGTTTATGGATGTCAATGCATTTTAGTTCCTGACAATGTGATTGTTAAATCCTATGTGATTACACAAGACCAGGTCATTTTTTTGAATGACAATGTGATTGTTGCAACCTATTCTTTCTAACTCATTATCTGGGGTTTCAACTTATAGTGTTTATGAATGTTAATGATAGCCACTTAAATTCAATGATTGTTTCACCCAATATGCTCTAAGCACATAACATCAATTGCTTTGAGTTCAATTTCAACATTTTCATATATCATCTATATGCCTAGGAATCCCAATATGTTCTATGATGTCTAAATGTTTCTCACACAAAATTGTAACTTAATATCATGGGTTTTATACTTAGTAATTGTTGATGAATGACAATGAATTTCAGTTATCTATATTGTTAATTCAATCTACTATATGGCATAACACCAACTCCTTTTCGTTTTCAATCAAAAGGTTCTAAACTTGTGCAATTCAAACAAAGTAGTACAATATGATCACATAAAACTTCAACAGTTACCAAATTTACCATTATAAACTATCAGCTAACACAATAAAGAAAAAAAAAGTCCATGCATCACTCTTTGTTTAAGGGTCTTCAATGGTGGTTCTTATCATTGTTTGAAACATGTCTAAATAATGTGTGTAGGTGCAATATAAAGTTCATATGAGGTCCAGGCCAATGAAGAAGAGAGGCACAACAAGGTGGCATGCATGTAAAAGAGGGGTTACATTCCTCCCTGAAGAAGAACTAAATGTAGAAGCGGAGACAGTTGTGGTAGTTAGTGCTCCATCAGGTAGGTGGACAACAACATCACGAAATTGGGAATTGAAAATGAATGAAATAGTTAATCAACAAACAAATGACATGGTGGACAACCAGCGTGAGGAACTTAATGATGGTCTAAGTCTTCCCTCAGCACCTACCCCACTATCTTGGTTGGCAAATGGATCTATGAATATGGGTAATGACAGTCTAAGTCTTCCATCAACCCCTACCCAACCGTCTTGGTTGGTAGAGGGAGCTATTGATGTGGGTAATGATGGTTTAAGTCTTCCCTCGACCCCTATCCAACCATCTTGGTTGGAAGATGGAGACAATAAATTAGGTATTGTCTTGTAGTGGGAAGAAGACCAAGGAACTTATTCATTACCATCTCCACTTGCCACATTTGCCATACCAATTGCTAGATTACTATGTTGATTTGAGCAAGGAAAGAGAGCAGAAGGAGGAAGAGAGAGCTAAAAAGAAACAAGATAGGAAGGAGAGAGAGCAGAAGAAGGAGCAAGAGATAGTTCAAAGGATACAATATAGGAAGGAAAGAGAACAAAAGAGGGACCAAGACAGAGTTCAAAAGAAACAAGATAGGAAGGAAAGGCAACAAAAGATGGAGCAACAAAGGGTTCAAAAGAAACAAGATAGGAAGGAAAGAGAAATCAATTGGTCCCATAGGTATGAATTGCAGTCAGAAAGACATATAAATAGTCCTACAAACCCATTAGCAGACAACCAAGTTTCAAGAAATATTGAACATATACATTCCTCTATTTGCAGTTGCTGATGTCAATTCAAGTCTCAACCCAAATGTAGGTTGCACTCCACTCTCCGTTGGAAATAGTTTAGCACCATTGTATGTAAGTTGCACTCAATTTACAAATGAAAATGCAAATCATGTAATGACAACTCAAAACACAGAAGTAGGAGATGAGAACACATCTCTAGATGTTTTTCTTGGCATGCTTGATTGATGTTGGGAGGGACCATCCCTACAACTATATGAATGATTGACTACTTTTTTGCTATGTATTTCAAGCTGCAATATATAGTTCAATTGTTGGTTGTTTAATTTTGTTGTTAGGGATTGTAATACCCTGATATTAACCACATATTTTTTCCCACCATGTCAACCTGCCACTTGTGCATCTGGAATTTTTTTTAAAAAAAAAATTGAGCACCTTGCCACCTGTCATGCACTGTTTAGTTTGACTTGTCAAAAATAGGCCCATTTTTCCCTCCACCTCAAAGTGGAGCCCATTCGCCTCCTTAATCAATGAAAAAATCTACATGCATTGGATCAGATAGACGCGTGGCTTCGATAGCCTCGCCACCCTAAATGAATAGTTTAGAGCATTAATCGCTCGTTGCCTCCTTCGTTACCTCCATTGACCAACTTTCCTTACACGTCCCTTTGCATTTACTCAAACTATCTAGCAAGTAAATTGGAGATCAAGGTTCATTTAATGCTCCAAATTCTTGCATATCCCACTCACTCCCATTCCTTTTGTTTGCATTTATTCTCAAGTGTTCATTGGTTACACAACCATACTAGTTTGACTATGCATTGGAGAGGCTTCATTTCAACAAAGAATTTTTAGTATTAAACCATCTTGCATACTCTGGTAATTTGTAAAATCTAATGATACATAGTTTAATACTTAAATGCTCTTTTGTAATAGAAGTATCTTCAATGTTATAACCTCCAATGCCACTACAAATAATTCTTGTCCTATAATATGTAAATGTTGTTGCCAACATTATGCACATTCCTATATTATGTATTTGATATCAAATGGTTATATTTATTGGTTTATTAAATGGATATGTTTATGGGCCTACTTAGCAATATGATGTCCATGTTGGCAGTGTAGTGCAATTGCTTGTTAATGTAAGTCTGCTTAATTATACTAAAACTTTGTTTATGGTGATTGTTTGATTGGGTTGAAATGTACAACACACTTCGCATAACTATTGCATGTATACAACATTATGCATTAACAATCACAAACAATATCACTTCAATCCACATATAGTCATGTACACAACACTAGCAACATCATTTACATGATATAGAATGTATAAAGTGCAATAACCTCTTTCATATAATATAATGGATTTAGTGATGGGACAGCCTTGGCTCTTTGTTTTTCTTGTTTCATTGGATGTATGAAAATATTGGCGGTGATGTAATGCAAGTGGTGATATTATAGGGGAGTGTTGATTATACTAATTTTATATTTTGGTTGCATGTTTTAATGCTACGAGCCATTAACAAGCAATGTGGCTTGTATGTTTGTGGTATCATATGTGGTTTGAATATTCTATGACATGTAAGACTACAAATAACTATTTGTGTATGGGACAAATATAAACCAATTATAATTCAATTTTGGCAGTATAGTGATTCAAGTACACTTGTTGGATTGTATGTTTGGGGTATCGCATGGGCTTTCAATTGTGATGTAATCTTGTTTACTATCCCCTTATTATTCAGTTATTCATTGCACAATAATGCAACCTACAATTTGCTTTTTATATTTGATTGTTACTACAAAATATGGAAAGGGTTTGACTGGTTCTCTTTTGGAGAGTTTTCTGCCATGCACTTCTATTCATGTGTTCTTCATTGCACAATCATTCATTGTGCACATCCAAATTTCACAATTGGTTAGTGCAGCTACATATATATGTATGTACATATATTACTACATGTACATACATAATGGATGTCCATATGTATGTAGGTGCACTAATCTATGTACATACATACCTATGTTCATATATATGTATGTACACAATAACTTTGAACACTTGTATAAGTTTAATTTCAAAGGTTTTATGCCATGCAAGTTGTATTATTATGTTCTTTAGTGCACAATCATTCATTGTGCAAATTTTTGTTTCACAAATATTTAGTGCACATATCTATATCTATATGTACATATGTACGTACATACATATGTATCAGCATATGTATTTGCATATGCATGTGACACATATGTACATATTGCATATACATGTATGTGCATACTTTTGTACATATATGCATATATACATATGTATACTTATGTACATATATGCATATACATACATACATACATATATATATAT
>VDFB02195101.1:0-23571 GCA_007258455.2 Sequoia sempervirens
TTGGGTTGTAAGGTGAAAGCCTCACAACAATCACACCTACAAAACTCCTAGGATATGAGGAAAGGAACTTTCAGTATCGCTTAATGGAACCAAAATGGTTCATGTTGGGTTCACCAAAAATGTAAGAGAGGGGGACCAACCATGTTCAAGGCCCCAGGTCACAGAGAGCCAAGAGTGGAAGGCTTCACTAACTTACCTCTACTTAAAGGAGTGTTAGGAAATGAGGGACGAGAATGATGAGGACTATGAGGTCCTTCAACCACTTTGTAGACCCGATATTTGAGATGGGGCTAGGCGAGCTAGTTTTTGGGTTCAACACTGTGCCTTAGGTAGCTCTCTGCCTGAGGACAAAAGTGCGGTTCCAGGACGATAGTGCGACATGTTGGCATCTCTCAGGTGCGTTGGCATTTGTACGACCAAAGGACTAAAAAGACAAGGTTAACCACTAGAAAATAGAATAACAACCTAGCTAATGGTTTTTAAGGGAACAAAATAGTGCTATGAAATAAGAAATATATAAAAAAATATGATAGAGCAAGTAGATTAAAGCTAGGGTGACGAGAATGATCTCACAAAAGAGCTTGTTCGCCAGATAGCTCCAAAAAGCACGTCCACCTACACACAAGAATGAGGAAAATTGTTGGGTGGCTGTATAGGGGTCTACCGCAGTCAGACCCCTATTTTGGTGTTTCCACTTCCACAAACAGCCAAGATAACGATAATGGAGAAAAAGTATGATAAAGGAGAATGAAAGGAATGCGCACAATAACACTACAAAATAGTAATGTGCTACTCAACCAAATCGTAGAGGAGAGGAGTAGAAATCTTACCACCTCCACCAAGAGCTCACTAGCTAATGGAGGCGAAAATGAGAGGACTCAAGCCTCTGCTGCAATGGTGTTTGTTCCTAAACCATCAATTTTGAGGTTCTATGGACTTCTATTGTGCTCTTAGGATTTTTCACCTAAAAGGAGAGAGACAGAACACTAAAATTGAGGTGGCTCACTTAAATTAAGGAATGTAATATGGAATTGAGACTAAATGCAATGATCTAAATGCAACTAAGTTATGAAATTGACTGATTATGAATGAAAAACTAATGAAATGTGCAATGTTTGAAAAGACAGTGACATTTGCAAAAAGCTTAGAAAGATGAATAAAAGCACAAATGAAACTAAATAGAAAGCTGTAATTCAAAATGTGTGTACCTGTGAGACTGATGAAGATTGGAAAGCACTCTGGAAATTTGGTAAATTTGACTTTTATGTTGACTAGGACTCATTTGCCACCCTAGGCGAATCAGTCCCAAGACAGGGTGTTCTACCCAAAATTTATTTTTTGCTCACTGGGTATCTAGATCTGCATCTAACTCTAATAGTCACCTCATGAGGGACTCATTCACCATCCATGGTGAATCAGTCCACTTTCAATTTTCTGTAAACTCAGATCTCAGACCTACACCTTGTCACCTGTACAACACTTCTTGATGGAAATTTGAATCGGGATCTCAGAAAATTCCTACAAAACAACTTAAAATTGGTTGTCTAATGGGGGGTTTTCCTTGGTCAAACCCCTAGCTGGATAATCAAACCTTGAATGAACAAAAATCTGCATAAAACCCTAGCCTTAAGTGTGTTAAAGACTAGGAAAATATGAAGTATGATAAAACCCTATTCTATTGTGCTAGAATAAGATGTGCAAAGGTGATTTGAATGATGCAAAACTTCAACCCTCTAAACCTTGCAACATATCAAATAGATGTAAATGACATGAAAAAGTAATACAAACCTTAAGTCTGAAGATAGAGAGATGGAAGATGGAATCACTTTGAAAACAAGTCTTTAGGTGTGATTTGTTGGCTAGTTGCATCTCCTCAACCTAGATTTCTCCATGATTCACCATAGGAATCCATCAAAAACTCTTTACAATGTTAAATATTGATCATGAAGTGAGCTTGAAGATCTACAAAAACCCTAGTTTGCTATCCTAAAGCTTCAATTTTGTTGTAGAAAATGCAAATAAAACTTGTTGTGGAAGACTCCTAAAACTTAACTTTTTGAAATTGCTTTGTAAAATGACTAAGATATGTGAAAAATGACCTAAAATGTGTATTTATAGGCATCAACACCTAATTTTCCCATTATTTAGACCTAAGAGGTCGACATCCATTGAAAAATTAAGTTGAATTAATTAAATTCTGGCTCAACAGTGACTCATTCGCCACCCTTGGCAAGTGGGTCCCACTAGTGGTTTTTGAAGGTGGGTTTTCGGGATATGAATGAATTGAGTGTTGTTTGTTGGGATTTAGATGATTTCTCAAGTGAAACAAACCTCTAGATAAAAAATAATGGGTCTTAGGGGCCTATAAATGTTGTTTTGAAGGATGAATAATGTAGGGGTACTCAAAAGTAGGTCTAAATTAAGTGTGAAATTGTCTCTTTTCTCAAGAGTGTCCAATTTTCCATGCCATAGTTCCACACTTGCTCTACAAAGTTGATGGAGTGTTGTTGTTGCTGCTATAGAGTGCAAAGTGTTGCTTGAAAGATGAGAGTGCAAGAAGTGAATGCTAGAATGCTTAGAGGATTGTGTAGAAGATGAAATGCATGAACAAGGAGTGAATTTGAAGGAGAGAATAAGGAAAATGGCCATATTTGGGTTGGTTAGTCGAAGAGAGCATTACAAATCAACCTCCAATGGGAAGTGTAACGCCTTTGTAGGCTCCAGACGCAGGAATCTGATAGGGACATGGCTCACCGCGATGGACGCTATGCCACATCCTTGATAGCTATTCCTTTATCGACAATGCCTAATGCCAATTGGAATGAAGGCAGCAGGCTTATGTGGAATTTAGCCTTTGAATTTGGTTTTCTAAAGTGAGGAAGGGTAAAAGGGGAATTTGCATAAAGGGTGCAAATTCACTCCTATACAAGAACACAAGCACACACACAATCTACACTACAAATAAAGAAGAGGTGCCCCCTAGTCCTCATCAACCAAGAGGTTGTCAGCTTTCCAATCTAGATCATTATAGGGGGAAGGCAAACAAGCCTACAAGGGAAAAATATCAAGGGGGGAACCCTTTGACCTCCCCCACAACAAGAGCCAAGGAAGAAGGCCCCACAAGGTCTTCTCTGCTCAATTCTTGTGGGGTAAATTTCAACGGCCTCGTGAAGATTTCTAAAAGGGTCGAGACCTCATCCAGAGAAATAAACATGCACTTCACAGTTGTGCCATATGTTAACTCGACGGATGAGGGAGGCGGCACCCGAGATTCATTGCTAGGCTCATCGAGAGACTTGGGAACGGTGACAAACTTTGAGGATGTTGTGACTTCTTTCTTCATGAGAATGGCACATGATAATGCAGAACCACCCTCCAAAGAAGGTGGACCCCTCTTTCAACCCCCATTGCTAGTAGGGCTATCCTCCATCTTTTGCTGCGTCAAAGATTGTAACACCCCCATGGATGAGGCAAAAGGCACAAAGGAAGAGGAGAAAATAGCAACAGACACCACTGAGGTATTCAACATGTCCATGGGATTTGAAAATGGTAGGATGTTTGGGAGGGACATCAAGAGAGGCAGCTCAACCGAAGGAGCAATAAACACTTGCACCTTTTTCAAGTGAGGGTCATTTACGCTTGTAGCAGGAGCTGAAAGTAGCACCGAGGTTGATGGAACTAAAGCAAAGGGGATGGGAGAGGAAGATGTAGCAGAAGGTTCCAGAGTAGAAATTATCGACTCCCCCTCTTCCTCTATAGAGTGGCCTGATCAGTAGCCAGAGCCTTTCCCCAATGATTGTGTTCACATGCAAGGTGGTTCCTACAACTCTGGGAGCTAGAGGCCGAAAGATGAGATGGAACAAAGGACTCCTCCTTGGCCATTAGAGTGTCCATCACAATCATTTTTGGTGAAGAAAGGGACTCCTGGACGAGAATGAGAGGGAGAGATTGAGAAGAGGTTGGAGTAAGCATGAGGGGAATTGGATCTAATGCCTCAATGGAAGACCTCTTCCCATTCACTACCTTGGGGGCAGGAGTGGTAGGAGGCCGCAGAGGTCAAGGCATAGATGACTCCCCATGAGGAACCTTCCCCTTACTATATCGAATGAGCCAAGGAATCGTGGGTAAGATTGGAAGGTTGAACGTTGGACGCTTGGGATTTCACCAAGCGGGCACCATCGGGTTCTCCAGCAAGCACCTAGGAGCAGAATCTGACGACGCCATAGTAGGGTGAGAGGAAGCTACAAGTGGGACAACAACAACAAAAGAAGAAGAGTTTTGAGCACACTTCTCCTTTTCTCTTTTCTGAGCCAAGGTGACATTGCTATCAACCTTCAGACAAGCCCTATGTGAGATGGCATAGGGAGAACGAAGATATCTCACCTTAGGCATTATGCCCCCACTCTTGTACTTTACATAGGTACAGTACAAGAGATCTATCCTAGGAGGAAGCAAACATACAAGGATAGGCCAAAAATGATCCAACGATTAGCCACCATGCATAATCAATGGTTTATAGTTGGTGTCGTGGACTACATGCATTGTACCCTCATGGATCAATTTCAAAAAATTATGCACTAGCGAGGGAACTGCATTCATAGCGACCAACTAGGGGATACCCAGTTTCACCCTGAAGAGTTCAAGCCCCTGGATTATGTCAAAAAGTAAATTTATCAATTTAGGTCCAACTAAGATGGACAAGGTGATGCAGCCGATGGGAGATACGGAAAGCCCATCATGTGTACATATGGTACTATTGGATTTTTTATACCCATCTCTATGTAAGAAATTGACCAACACAATCTCCTTAGTTCACCTGAAGAGTTAGGTCAACAAGAAAACCTGTTATAGTGTCTCCATTGATTCGTGCAAGGATGTATAAGGGAGATGGCTCTCTGTTATAGTTCATCGACAAGTCCTGCAAGGTGAAAGTTATACCATAGGAACTACTCACATGTTGCACAGATGGGATGGGCAGATGTAAAAAGGAAGCCATCACATATACTAGACAAAACTTTCACAAAGCCCCCAAAGATTTTGCAACTAGACAGTGACCCAACTAAGGTTTCGCTCTATGATGCTTACGAAACCTTACAACTATGCCACTAGGGTTCATAGGTTGGGTTGCAAGGTGAGACGCCTCACAACACTCACACCCACAACACTCCTAGGATATGAGGAAAGGACCTTTCAACATTGCTAAATAGAACTAAAATGGTTCACATCAGGTTCACCAAAATGTAGAGTAGGGGGACCAATCACACCAAGGCTCTAGGTCACAGAGAGCTGAGAGCATAGGGATGCTCTAAAATACCTCAGGTTGGATAAGCATTTTAGGTAAAAGATAGAGAATGAAGAGCACTCTCAAGTGCTTCTCACTCTGCTAATCCAAATGATTAGATGGGGCTAAACGAGCTAGTTTATGGAACCCAAAATGTACCTTAGATAGCTCTCTACTTGAGGACAATAGTGTGGGTCAGGGATGACAACATGTGGCATTGGCATCTCTCTAGGGCACTGGAATCCGTATTGCTAGAAAGTGTAAAAGTACAGTTCATAGTACAAAAAACCTACTAATAGTCTAGCCAATGAAGTTTAATGTACTAGATAGAATGATAAATGAAAGAATACAAGAAATGACTATAAATATGATAAAGAAGATAACGAAAATGAAGGTGATGAAGATCAACTCACTAAGAGTCTAGTTTGCTAGCAAGCTCCACACGAACACGTACCTACACACAACCAAGAGAGGAAAAATGTTGATATATAGGGGTTTGCCTCAGTCAAACCCCCGCTTTGGTGTTTCCACCTCCATGGAAAATCAGATAGATAGAAATAGAAGTACAATAAAGGAAATGCTAGAAAGGAGAATATCAAACACTAGAAAAATACAATGCTACTCTATCAAACCAAAACAAAAGAAGATAGTGAAGCAATACCACCTCCACCCAAAGGCACTCAAGGCTAATCAAGGGAGAATGTAAGACTACATCTTGGAAAAGTCAACACAACCATAGCATTGATGAAAGAGGTCTCACAAGACACCAAAATCATAGCTTCTATAGTAGCACAACACATTCTTAATGGAGTTGATGGAGCAACAAATTGCTAAGCAATGCTCAAGAGTACAAGCTAAATGTAGAATTTCCAAAGAGATTGTAGAAGATGGAATGAAAATGAGATAAATGCATTTGAAGGTGAAAATGGGAGGGAAAGAGCCATTCTTGGGTTGACTAGTCAACGCAGAGGTGTTACGCTCCATCCCCAATGGGGAACACAAATTCCTTGTAGATTCTAGAGGCAGGAATCTATTAGGGATGGTAGTGCACCGCATAGATGTCTACACATTGCACATGCATCCTTGACAAAAATTCCCCCACTGACACAAGACACAAGTGCCAAGTGGATGCGAGGAAAGTAGGTGATGTGGAATTATTTAGCTAGGTTTGATTTTTCTAAAGTGGAGGGTATAAAAGGGGAATTTGCGAGAGGGGTGCAAATTTTCTCCTATACAAAATGAAATAAAACACAACAAAAAGATGATTTGGTTGCGTAGAGATTCCCAAAAAAAATAGTGAAACTATGTCAAGTGACTTACCTCAATATTTTACACAAATTATGTCATTTTGTCAATGATGTCAATGAGAAAAAATGGTCAGAGTTTGCAAAAAAAATATTAGAAAACACAATGCAAGTAGATTTTTTTTAAATGACAAGAACCAAAACTAATCTTTGTACTATTATTACTTCTATTTGTTCATAGTAAACAAAACTTAGATCTTAAAATATTGGAGTTTGAGACTTACTAGCTTCGAATATGAAAAGAAGTCAAATTTTCAGGATATATTGAAAGGGTTTGTAACCATTGAGTGATAATGAAAGGGTTTTAATAAAAAATGATCTCTCATACGGTGCAACGTGACCCTCTAGAACATAGTGAAACGACCCATAAAAAGGGCTAGCTTCCCAATGTTACTACTACCTAGAGGCCTGTGAGAACAGATGCCCCTCGATCATTTGGTAAATAAGGGAAAAGTTCCCTAAAAAAGGGAATCCATAAAATGACAAAAAGTCAAAGGCATCGTACAAACAACATAAAAAAGTAATAATAACAAAAGATTTTTGAACAAATAACCTTAAACCTATTCATAGATATAATCAACCAAAGATGACTGAAGAAAAAGCCTAAACCTATTCTTCCAATTCTAACAAATTCAACAAAACTCATCCAAAAGCATATTTCAAAATATGCAACAGACTTATGAGTTTTTTTATCGTATGAGCCAATCAAATAAGATAACCTGCAAAACAAAGAACAAAACTCTTAAAATTGGGAATAATAGATGGAAACCCTTAGCCCTTCATAAAAACCTAGAAAATTGCTATTGGGTACAGTGTGAAGCAGATCTTGGCAATAATTTTGTGAAAAAAAAACACTTACATAAATTCCACAACACAAAGCCATTTAAAATTTAAAAATGTGATAAATTGTGTAGTTGTGCCACACTTGATGAGAAATATGGATGTATGTGAATGAATTTCAACCCTATGAAAGCTTAAGTTGAAACCATCTGATGGGGTCGTTGTAATCCTTATCATTTAACTTATTAATCCAAGGCAGTGTCCATGGTTGTATGCAAAAGAGAATGGAAAAAACTTGCTTGACAGTTTATTCTACAATCAAACTTACAAAAATCAAGTCTATTCTAGAGCACACTTGCATAAAATGAATTTGCATAAAAGGAAACTAATAAAAGACACACTTGCATGAAAGGGAACTAATATAAGACACACTTGCATGAATTGAAAATGCTAAACTACTTCACACTTTGCTGAAAATGAAAAGTTTGTTTGAATTCAAATTTACTCTAAATTTTTTGGATATACATTGCTTGAAATGAAGTTAGAAACTATTCTATTTACTTAGGCCAAAACAAGTCTTTCTAATCCCCCTTGATTCTTTGATTAGAATGCATTTATAGAATTAAAAGATGAGCCTCATAGCTATACAACAACTTGCTAGAAAATAGGAATATGTGTGGAGAAAGAAAGGATAAGTCTTCACTCATTTTGCTGAGTCAATCTCTTTTGGTCATCCAAAATAATAATCCCTACTTTTTATCCCTTTAAACTGCTCCAAAAAGGTGTTAGAGTGTTGAAGAAGTCTTCCTTTGACCTCTTCTATTATTAAAAATCTTAAATCTACTCTTATATGCTCTCAACTGCTCATAAATTGGGTTGAACAACTCCCTAGATATTTGCAACTGCCCCTATATTCTATCAACTTCTATCCAAGTCACTCCAATTTCCTGTAATGCTTGCAAATATTGTCCCTTAACTGCTCAACCTCTATCATACTTAGTTCTGAAAATTCCAGAGCATGGAAGCAAACAAATGAACAAATTCTAAAAATTTTAGAGCATGGGAGCAAATTTTTGAAGCATCAGATTGGTAAAGTTATCTCTCAAACCACGAATTGGGTTTTTGTGAAATTTAATGGGTTTTTTCATCTTGTTGTCCTCAATTTTTTATGAAAAAATCTCAATAACCCAGATCGTAATTTTTAAGATATAATTAAATATTTGACTACCACAACTAAAAATCTCTTACTTTCCTTATCATGCTTAATCTTGATAAACTCCATAATTAAGCAAAATACATGTATTTATTTGGCTAATAGATGAGACATTTTATTGTCTCATCACCATCCTTCAGTTTCCTTCCACGAACCCAAGAGGAATAACACAACTACTCGTATATGGCTATTTACGACAACTTTTTTTCTTTGATGTAGCTTTCAATTAGGAAGCGACTATCCAACCCTTATAATACACCCATGTCATCGATTTCGTGCATACACTGTAACTTTAGTTTACTTTTCCTCATCACCATTTTTTGTAGAGATTGACTCCAATTCAACACTAGTCCACTGTAGCATCACTACCCCTAGATTGCTTGTAGAAAAATCTAAAATATCTTTTCTATAACTCAAACTTTACTCTATAATCTACTCCAATTCAGATAACTCACATTTTACTCTGTAACCTAAAAGAATATGAAATGGTTATGTTGATTCTTTCTCCATGTGTAACCTCAATTGTAACACTATTTATACACTCACCACCTACACATTCTTTCCATGCTCTATTTTCCAGTTAATCGAAAGATGGATGGAGAAGCAGGAAATGGGAAAGGCATTCAAAATCATACATGAATATTGTGAAATGTAGAATTCTAGATCCACGAATTCATAAGTAGGGGAGAGGGCTCAATAGTGGAGTGGGGCCCAATAGTGAGGAAAAAATTAGTCCTCAATGGGCCCCATAGTGGAGCACCTTAATATCCAATGTAAAACAATTTTTATCCATAAAGTAAACAAAGTCTATCCAATCACTATATAGATAAAAAATGTTTTATAAATGGTTTATAGTTGTCCCAAAAACAAATAATTATTCACTGTCTTACATGTTAGAGAATATTCAATACCCATCTGACACCACCAACATACAATCCAAGTTGCTCTTGTATTTCCCATATTATGAAAACATGCAACCATTTGAAATATAAAAATAGTATAACCCACACTCCCCTTACATATCACCCATTACATTATATCACCATCAATATTTTCAATGAATTGATGCCACATGAACATTTAAGAACCAAGACTATCCCATCTCCAAATCCAATTGAATCCACTCCCCTATCCCACTTTCTCAACAACACAATACTCAAGTAAAATCAATCATTTAGTTGTGTCCCATTAGTCACATTCCACCGCACAACTACTAGTTCCTTCTCCTCATTTGCCACTGACAACCACCAAAAAATTATGTAAGGCCACCAAAATCACCCGAGAAGAAAACAAGGATTGCATGCCATAAATACATACAAACTCTACAATTGAAGGCACCGAAACAAATTTAAAATTTGAAAAAGGAGGACAAAAATTAAAGACTACATACCAAACCAACATTGAACATATAAAGAGATTTACAAATTCAAAAATGTATTAATCTTTTCCAATTTTCATTTACCACATCTCACTTTGATATTCATATCTATTTTTTCCTAGAGGTAGTGGTAGAAAAAATAGAAGCAATAACATCACACTATAAAGTTACATGTATTCTACTACTATTAATTCTTTATGCCTACGAATGCCAATCTGTTGTATGCTATGCAATTTTTTTCACAAAAAAGTAACTTAATATTTGGGGTTTCAAATTGATACTATTTACATTGCATATTTTTCATTTATATTCTTTATGCTTGGGAATGCCAATTTGTTTTATGCAATGTAAATGCTTTGTCACAATAACCTATAACTCAATATCTAGGGTTTCAACTTATATTGTTTATGAATGCCAATTCATATCGGTAAGTGCACCAAGTTGTGACACAAAAAGGTGCCAAATTGGGAAAAAACGTGAAAAAAGGATTTTTTGCATGCGCCATATTTTTTGAGCACCAAATTTGGCACTCTCTAAATGGAAAAGTATGTTAAAAAAAGAAACATTTTAACCTTGATTTTTCCCTGGCCGCGACTTCTACCTTTTGTGTTTTACTTGTGCAACCCGCGCTTGCTAAAATGAGACCATTTTTTGCACTCTTAGCTTGTGATTCTTCATGAGGATGTCACGAAGATGTCAGAGAGGTGAAAGAGGTATGCATTTATTTTGTTTTAGCTCCAAATTTGAATTAAGTTGTGGATTGAAATAGGCTTTTTAATTAAACAATTTCTAGGAAATCAATCTCCACCTCTAAATATTGATAATTCACAATCACCTCCTCTCAAAAACCCTCTTAAACAAGAAGAAAATCAATCCCTCCCTAAATTCATAGACATCTTATAGGAAATCAAGAAAATATTTTAAATCAAATAGAAAACAACAAAAGAGAGCTTGAAGAATTGATTGCAAGATTAAATGAACATGCTGCAACCCACCCTTATAGAAGAGGCATTATCAAATCCTTAAAGTCGATTGTATCTCATGTGGAAGAAATGAGTGAAAAAATTAATTTTTGGTTGAATAATAGAGAGGAACTAAAATTATTTTATGCAAGTGGACTTTCATATGCACAAGTGAAGAAAAAAAAACTTAGCAAAGCTAACTTGTGTGCCCTTTTCACAGACCCAAGAACCAATGCACCTTTATCACTTGCATGCAAAAGGTTCCCCATCCATTGTTGCCACCATGAATTAATTAAAAATAAGTGTTGGGAGTGGTGGTAGATGGTTTTTGACCAACCTTCATGCAATAACTATGAAGTCTCATAGTATTTTTTGAGGAAACTCTTTTGTGAGTTGTCCTCAATAAGATGTCAAATTATTTTGACTATCTAGACTTTCAGAGTAGAGGTGGCAGCTCCACACATGATAGAGTGGGTGCACAATGTAATTTGTTGTTGGCACTGAGACCCTTTGCTAAACCCATGGTGGAGCATGTCACCATTCCTTCTGTTCTGAAGGAAAGTGTCAAGGTGGGCACATTGGATTTGATTAGCTCTCTCACTTAGAGCACTGTACAGTGTGTGAGGCCTCTAGCAAAGCATGATGTGGGTTCGAGTCTTCTAGGCCCAGAGTTTCAGTCCACTATGGCCACTCTTGTGTCATTATTTGCACATATGATGGTGAGGGTGCTTAGAATGTAGCTACACAACATACATCAGCTGCAGAGAAAATGGTTATGACAAATGCCTTGCTGAATGAAGCATTTGACATTGATACTTAGGTAAAATTCAGAAAGTTCATTTAATTTTATTTATTAAATTCTATTTTGAAATGTAAGAATAACTAAATTAGTAGAATGAATATGATGAAAATTCAAGGTCAGAGTGTTGATGATATGTGCACCGTTTCTACAGACCCCTATATGTTTACATTGTTGAGTCCATGTGTATGCAACCAGTATTAAATAAATAATTATTGCATGTGAATAGTTGAACCTTATATGAATGATTGTCTCATAACACACTTTGGATGTCAAACAGTTTGTTGGTGGACCTTCAACATTGACACCTCACTATTCTCATCCTCGAACAACTTTCACTCAAGTAACCTTTATTCATTAATGGTGTTGTAAAATAATGTTAGCTAGTTTTGGTAATTGAAAAAAACAATATTCCATATATGATTGTACTTTTTAGCATAATTCCATATAATTTTGTACAGTTATACTTTGTTCTTTAATGCATATATCCTCTAAGGTTCTATACTGCTCTTTAGGGATTCACTTTCCTTAATTTGATAATCAAAATGACAAGTAGCTTTCTTTGCTCCAAAACCCTTGGTAGTATATCATTGGTCCTTGTGATACTTCCACCTATTCCGTAAGTTAATCCTGCCACTAGCTCACCTCTCGTTAGAGGGAAACCTGACCTTGAGGAACTTAGCAATTAGAATAAAGCAATTAAAAGTAATCACTAGATGATAAAATATTAGTGGCTAACAACTACGAATGGGTACTAGTAACTACATTAACAACTGAGAATTATATAATGTGATAGACCCACAAAAGTAAGAAGATAATCATTAAGATTTCAATAAAGTACTCTCAATAATTGAGGATGTTGTTGATTTAATGTTATATCAATTTGAGTATATGAAAACTTGTTCCATGTTTGGAAAGCATTAAGAATAACAACACTCAAAAATAAAATAAAATTTCAACTTCATTGAAAATTCCTATGAGGTCAAATTCCCTTGAATCTAATGCATAACACTTGTGGACTTGGAAACTTTCAAACCTAATTCATTCATGACTTCAAAGGGAATGACATTTCTTGAAGCCCCTAGATTCAACATATAGTTATGTACAACTATCCCCTTATTATCAGTGAGATATCAAATGTATTTACATTCAATTGGCTACCCACTAGAAATGTGCCAAGGTAAATTTCAAGGGCATATTAGAAGTCATAATTAGCATTGGTATTGATAGGATGGTTGACAAGGTCATCAAATGTAGTTGATGGATTTAAATACAAAAATTCCCTCTTTATATTTTATAATCTTAAGGAGTTCGCTTATAGGCATATAAATTCTAAGTTGGCTCATGGCATGGGCAACAAAAATGGGAACATAACTCAACGAAGGGGTGAATAAGGTACAATTATATCATTAGTGTCAAGAATGAATGGTATGTTGTTGCTACAAGTGCTCACTTTCTTGTTATTTATGACATTACCACCCCCTCAGGTGATGTCTTATCATCATATTGGTGGCTTATTGGTTTCATCTATTTTGATATTTGCATCTTTAGCCTTTGAAACCTAAAAATTATTTCATGGTATATTGACCCCTTTATTTTTGGGACATTTGTTTCAAGTTCCCAAACTTTACATAACAATTTTTTTTTTTCTTATCAGTTGTCACTTATTTTGGATTGCTCTTCCTAACATCAATTTTGTGCATTTTATTTTCCTCTATTATCCTATGGGAGGGTAAGTGCAAGAGTTTGAGTCCACTTTTTGTGGAAGTATCACAGGCAAAAAAAACTCCATTAGGAACATGTACACATTTTTAATTTACATCTAGTTTGTATTTTAATTAAACAATGAAACTAATGAAAGTGATAAAAAGCTTCATATTTTTTGTTTCATTTTTAGATGCTGACATCAGACATCCCTAGCAATGTTTGTGGAATGATGGACCATGGAGTTGTTGTAGCAATAGAAAGTTCTGATCCTATAGAGGTATGTGATTGATTAGTAAATTTGACATTAAATTTTCTCTTCTATGGCCTATTATTGAAAATTTTAATGATACTTGTATGTAGATTAATTTATATCTTAACAATTGCTACAGGTTCTTGTCACTCCAAATCATCGTCTTGTTGTTGTTGTGGATGAGCATGCTGATTATTTGTTTCCAGTAAGTGATTATTTTGTTATATTCCATTCCATAATTCAATTTCTATATATTAACATCTATACTTTTCATTCTATCAATTGGATCTCAAGATGAGTGAAGAGAGGAGGACAAGTGAGTGTATTTGAAAGACTAGCATCAACAAAAAATCCATCCAGTTGACAATCAAAGGTAGCACACGATCTATTTCCTTCCCCTAGTGGGAAATGACTATGTATTAGGGTTGTTTGTTGTATGCCTACGTGGCATTTTTTAACATATGTTTTGTACTATCGATATGTGACATTTTATGTCCATATGGCTTTTTTGTAAAGCTTGTATGACTTTATTGGATATATTGTATACTTTTATCAACATATAACGTTGTATAGCCTTATGGATTTTTGATTAATGCAAATATTATTTTACCACTGTTATCAAATTATATAGTTTTATCTTGAACATTGTCAACACGAGGATTAAGTAAATCCTATTTTTGATAGCTATTCTTGAATGATGTTATCATGCATATAGTGTAAATTGTATTCTTGAATGTTGTAGGAATAGGTGTTGTTTACATTTTTTTCTTGATTGTTATTGTTGAATATTCACTTATTATTCATCTAATACTTAAATAATCACTTATGGTTTTTATTACATTCAAGTTTTCACGGGTGCTTATAGCTTTCTACAAAGTGCTTGAATATTTGCTGATCATTCTTTTGATCATAGGTTGCATGTGATTTCTAAGATATGTTTTGTTGATTTGTTATACATTCCATGATTTAAATCAATGCTTGAGTGCATTTACACCTTTGGAAAACTATAATGCATGGATCGTGATTTTTCCATTGTTTAATTATTGCTTCTTCAAAAACAACTATGCACTTCTACAAGAAGGCCAATAGTTTTTATAAACTTAGTTATGGGATGCGAAAAAATAAAATGATAACCAACACAAAAGGGTGATGTCTAATATAGATAGTTTGCTCAAATTTCTATATCTAGCATTCATGAAAAAATTATGAAACGTTATTGAGTAGAGATTTAATTATCTAAAGACTCCTACAATTAAGGCCAATAAACCTGTTAGCTTCTTTAATAAACTATTACTAATAAGTGTATTAATTTAATGTTGATTTTGATTAATGATAACTCATAATATTCCTATATTTTGTTGCACTTACATTAAAATGCTTAAATTTGGTAGGATTGGTGCATAATTTTTGCATGGGTAAATCACTTCACTCTTACATGTTACATATAATTCATCAAGTCATGAACTACAATTGTGTTCCTTGGAGTACATTGCATGGCAGTGGAGTGCGTATGAATTTCTATATCTTATTTGAGGAAAATGGTAGGCCACTATATATGGGAATTGTTTCCATTCATGTACTGATACCATATGCTCCATTTGTTAGTGATAAGACTTACAAGCATGTGTCTACTAATTTACAATTTGCAATTTTTAAGGATGATAGGTTGAACTCTATAAGTTATAATAGTTTTTTTTGGTTTAACAAATCCTTATTTGAGACCACCTTTTTATGGTGGTATATCATGTAAGACTCCAACTTGCTAAGTGCATGGAATATTGTCCTTGTTATTCCTTGAGGACTAATATGTTATGCCTTAACTATCCTTATTACTTGGTTAGTTGTCTTGCTCATGCATACTTCCCCTTCTTGCTTTCCTATGATTGTGTTTCAAAATGATGCCCTTTCAGATCAATTGTTTTTGAAGTGATTGCCTTGTATATAACAAGGTAAGTGTCTTTTATTTAGCTTTTCAATGTACTCACTTCTTCAATTGCCTCAAGATCACTACCCCTATATGCTTGAAGTCACTGCTTCCTTTCACAGTAAAAACACATAGTCGTTATTTCATAGTCCTTGATTGCCAAAAACCTAGTGTCAATCAAGTTAAGGTCTTCAATTTCACAATCTATTAATGACTTGTTGCTTGTCTTTGAATCCTTAAATGTGCATAATAATAGAACTTTTCCCTCTTTGCTATGCCACTATCCTCTTTACAAACTCAATTGTCACATTATTCATGGTGAAAACTCCTATGGCTATGGTTGAATTTTCCTTGATAGTCCTATTTCCTTGCAAAAAGGATTGTCCTTTCATAACTTTGTTGCCCTCCATTCATGGTGTCTTGTGATGCTTCATGTTAGGAACTGCTATAATTTCATCTTGGACTATCTAATTTCAATGCACCTTTATACCTTGTTATGCATTTTTCATTGTGATCCTTGCTCATAGGACTATCCCATTAAAAATGGTTTTCCCCTTTTCCCTTTGTACTATGCATGCCTTCTTAATTGCTTGACAAAACTTTAATCACATTTCTTGGTCTTTTCCTTGTCTTTTGTCTCCTTTGTTAATCACTTGGCAATAGTGGATTGCTACTTAGAACTCTACCCTTTTGTCATCCTTTTGACTAAGTTTCCCTCATGACTGTGCTTCTACTCTACATGAACTCTGCCATCTATGACTTTGCATTGTCAAAGGACTGTCCTTGACCCATGAATGTTCCTTTAATTCCTTCAAGATGTATTGATATACGAACTAATATCATAAAATTTCTCAATCAATTCCAGTTGGATTATGTGCACAATCATAGAGAAAATTCAACAATCATCATTGAATTTTGCAAGTGGATTGCCCATACAAAGGTGAATTCCCTTCATTCTTGTCAATTTAATATCCTAAAAATAGCCCTTGAAAGTGGTGAGGCTAAAACTAGCATAGGCTAGCAAATCTAGACATACCACTCTAAATGATTCTAGTAAATCTTTGAATCTAAAAATATTTCTTCAACAAACCCTTAAAGACACTGAAACTCTAGAGACTCTAAAAAGCCTTCTTTCATGATTTTGCATATTGATCCTAATGAAATGAAAAATAGTTTAGCATGCAAGCCTCAAACTCTTTAAGGATGATAGGTTTAACTCTATAACTTATAACATGCACCTATAGGTTTAGAAAAAATGTTTGTATGTGCCACCAACTTTGAGAAACAATGTGTCAAAGTTTGACATTTTTTTTCACTTAGGGATCTTAAGAGAAAGCATCAACACAGTGTATTCTAGAATGTTTGGAAGAGTTGGGATGCAAAACATGACCATTCCTAGTGTAGAGATGCCCACCTAGATGTGTTGGTGCTAACGATTTGGCCCCACGAAGAACAAAACAAAAATTGGCCTACCTTGCAACTTTACACTACATGCATCTAACAGTTTCTGGGGCAATAGAAAAACTTTCACCATGGCCAAACAACGAGGAGATATGGAAAATTGAGAGAGGTTATTGTAGACGGACCCAATTTGATCCTATGCCTTTAGATGAAACATTTCTAAGTACCATGATTTTCAAGAAAGAGCTCGTTAAAGTTTGACATTTTCTTGCACTTAGAGCTCTTAAGAGAATTTACCACTACAATGTAGCCTGAAATGTTCTAGCATGCTTAGGTGTGAAAAAAGACCTTACCTAGCATAAACCTACCCACTCGGACATGTTGGAACGATCGGTTTGGTTGCACGACAAATATAATAAAAACTACATGGTGTAGGAGCACTAAGCACATGGGCTTTACATTAGGGGGTCAATATGTTAACTATAGGTGTTTAGGGTATTTTTACATTAAATAAGGTTATTGTAGACCATTCATAAGGTTTTTTGAGTCATTTTTTTTGTTTAGGGGTCATTTGGTCATGTAATGCAAAAATTGCATAATCTTGCAAAGTTGTCAAGCAAGAAAAGTTGTAAAAGTGCATGTTTGAAAGAACCAACAGTCAAGTCAGTTCAAAGGGTGGTTGGAGTTAGTTTGTTAGTTGATCCTTGATGTATTTGCATTATATTTACCTTCCCAACTTGAAGGCAAGGTTGGAATGTAATTTTTGTGTGAAGAGGTAATAGAAGAAACCCTTGTTTTGTGCATTTTACAAAAAAATCCTTATTTCTTTGATCTGTACAAGACTGTACATGTGCTTCCTACTTAAAAAGTGATAAAATCTTGTGGAGGAATGTACTAGATTTAATTTTAATCTATTTTGGAGGTTTCTCATTGAATTTAAGGAGTTATATTGCAAGATTTTGGAGGACGGGTATGTAAGTGCTAAATTAAGGGTTTGAGGTCTTGAAATGCAATAAAGACTCATTCCACTTATTTTTTTCCACTGTAACTCAGTGGAATGAGTCTAAATAGTTAGGAATAGGTGTTAGAAGGTGGCTTGTGAGTGGGGATATTTGTTGGATGTTTTGGGCATGATGCCCTAGGTTTGAAAATGGTGGATTTTGAGTGAATTAGGGAGGTTTAAGAAGGGTAATGTGTGAAATATTTTGGGGCAGTAGTTTATCATGGATTTTTAAGTTTGTGTAGACCATTTTAAGGTTGATTGAGGATTTGGTTGATCGTGGGAAGGTCTGGAGTATGATTTTTCAATAAACCCTTGCCAATTTGGTGAAAAAGGAGGGTTTAGAGGTTAGGGGTCTTGGGAAGCATGTCACTGGATAAAAGTTGTGTAATTTGTGGGTTTATTGCCTGGTAAATGCTTCCCAATTTATTTGTTGGGTTTGTGAGTTGTTTCAAGGGTAGTTGCTTTGTTAAAGTGGCCTATTTGGCCTACTAGGACAACATACAGTCCATATTTGGAGAGGTTGGTCCAAAGGAGTCAAAGGTGATTTTGTGATATGTTAGAATGTTCCCAAAAGGGTTCCTGAAATGATGATTGTTTTGTGGTTTTGAGTTGTCAATAGAGATGTGTGAGTGGAAGATTGGGTTTGCACACCTACAAGGAAATTGTGAAGGAGTAGTGAAACCCCATTGAGATAGGGGTTTGGGAATTGGAAAAGTGTTTAGTTGAGGTTGCATTGAGGTTGTTTGGCTAAAGACTCCCTGAATTGACATCACTATGCCACCGTGCAACTTTCTCTTGAATGCATTTGATGCTTTTTGCATCAATTGAAAACTTATCATCGCAAACAAATGGAATGGAAATATGAAAAACTGAGAGAGGTTATCGTAGAGGGACCCTATGTGACCCTGTAATTTTAGACAAAATGGTTCTAAGTGCCATAGTTTTTGATAAAGAGCTCATCTAAGTTTGCCACTTTTCGCACTTAGAGCTCTTAAGAAGTCATTGATACAATGTAGCTTGGAATGATCTGGCGTGTTGGGGTGAAAAAAAGGATCTTACTACCATAAACCCACCCACCCTAATGTGTTGGATCTATCGGTTTGGCCGCACGATGAGCAAAAAAAAGAGGCTATCTTGTAACTTTCTTTTGAATGCAACTAATGTTTTTTCCATCAACTAAAAGCTTGTCACCGTGGGAAAATGGATTGGAGATATGAAAAATTGAGAGAGGTTATTGTAGAGGGACCCTACATGAATTTGTACCTTTAGATGAAATATTTTTAAGTGCCACAGTTTTTGAGTAACAACTCATCAAATTTTGTTGTCCTTTCGCACTTTGGTCTCCTAAGAGAAATTGTTGGTGCAATGTAGCCCAGAATGTTCCGGCATGTTGTGGTGCAAAAAAAAACCTTTCCTAACATAAACCTACCCATCCATAAGTTTTTGAACTATAGGTTTGGTTGCACAATGAACATAATGAAAATTACACCACCTTGCAACTTTACATTACATGCATCTAATACTTTTTCCATCAACTGAAAACTTGTCACCATGGGAAAATGGATTGGGGATATGAAAAAATGAGAAAGGTTATTTTAAGGGGACCCTACATGACCCTATACCTTCATAAAAAATATTTCTAAGTGCCACGATTTTTGAGTAACAGCACGTCAAATTTTTTCGCCCTTTCGCACTTTAGTCTCTTAAGAGAAATCGTCAGTGCAATGTAGCCCGAAATGTTTTGGCATGCTAAGGTGTGAAATAAGACCTTGATTAGCATAAAATTACCCATCCAAATGTGTTGGAACTATTGGTTTGGTCACATGATGAACAAAACAAAAATTACACCACCTTGCAACTTTACACTACATGCATTTGATGCTTTTTCCATCAACTAAAAACTTGTCACCACGAGAAAATGGATTTGAGATATGAAAAAATGAGAAAGGATATTGTAGAGGGACCTTATGTGACCCTGCAACTTTATTCAAAATATTTCTAAGAGCCATAGTTTCTGAGTAACATCTCATTAAATTTTTTTGCTCTTTTGCACTTTAGTCTCTTGAGAGAAATTGTCGGTGCAATGTAGCCCAAAACGTCCTGGCATACTGGGGTGAAAAATAGAACCTTGCATAGCATAAACCTACCCATTTTGATGTGTTGTAATTATTGGTTTGGTCACACAATGAACAAAATTAAAATTACACCACCTTGCAACTTTACATTACATGCATCTAACACTTTTTCCATCAACTAAAAGCTTGTTACCATAGGAAAAAGGATTGGAGATATGAAAAAATGAGAGAGATTATTGTAGATGGACCCTACATGACCCTGTACCTTCAAAAAATGTTTCTAAGTCCCACGGTTTTTGAGTAATAGCTTGTCAAAGTTTTCTTCCCTTTCACACTTTGGTCTCTTAAGATAAATCATTGGTGCAATGTAGCCTGAAACATTCTGGGATGCTAGGGTGCGAAATAGTACCTTTTCTAGCATAAACCTACCCATCTAAATGTGTTAAAACTATCGATTTGATCACACAATGAAAAGAACAAAAATTACACCACCTTGCAACTTTACACTACATCTATCTAACACTTTTTCCATCAACTAAAAACTTGTCACCACAGACAAATGGATTGGAGATATGAAAAAATGAGAGAGGTTATTATATATTATATAGGGACCCTACATGACCTTATACCTTCAAATGAAATGTTTCTAACTGCCACAATTTTTGAGTAATAACTCGTCAAAGTTTGCTGCCCTTTCACACTTTGGTCTCTTAAGGAAAATCACTAGTGTAATGTAGCGTGGAATGTTCCGGCATGCTAGGGTGTGAAAAAGGACCTTGCCTAGTGTAAACCTACCCATCCAGACATTTTGGAATTTTCAGTTTGGTCACATGACGAACAAAACAAAAATTACACCAACTTGCAAATTTACATTGCATGCATCTGATGCTTTTTCCATCAACTGAAAACTTGTCACCATAGACAAATGGATTGGAGATATGAAAAAATGAGAAATTTGATTGTAGAGGACCCTACGTGACACTGTACCTTTAGATGAAGTGTTTCTAAGTGCCATGGTTTCTGTGTAACAACTCGTCAAAGTTTTTTTCCCTTTCACACTTTGGTCTCTTAATAGAAATTGTCAATGCAATGTAGCTTAGAACATTGTGGCATGATGGGGTGTGAAACATGACCTTTCCTAGTGTAAACCTACCCATCCAAATGTGTTGGAACTATTGGTTTTTTTACAAAATAAACAAAAATTACACCACCTTGCAACTTTACATTGCATGCATTTGATGTTTTTTCCATCAACTAAAAAATTGTCACCATAGACAAATGGATTGGAGATATGAAAAGTGAGAGAGGTTATTGTAGAGGGACCCTATGTGACCCTATAAGTTCAGATGAAATGTTTCTAAGTGCCATGGTTTTTTAGTAACAACTCATCAAAGTTTACTGCCCTTTCACACTTTGGTCTCTTAATAGAAATTGTTGGTGAAATGTAGCCTAGAACATTCCAGCATGCTGGGGTGAAAAATAGGACCTTGCCTCATCTAAAACTACCCATTTGGATGTGTTGGAGCTATTGGTTTGGTCGTACGATGAACAAAACAAAAATTAAACCACCTTGCAACTTTATACTGCATGTATCTGATGCTTTTTCCATCAAATGAAAACTTGTCACCAAAGGAAAATGGATTGGAGATATGAAAAACTGAGAGAGGTTATTATAGAGGGACCCTACATGACCTTGTAACTTCACACAAAATGTTTCTAAGTGTCATGGTTTCTATGTAACAACTTTTTAAAGTTTGTTTTCCTTTCCCACTTTGGTATCTTAACATAAATCATCAGTGCAATATAGCTTGAAATGTTCCAGCATGCTGGAGTACGAAAGAGGACCTTGCCTATTATGGAAATATGAGCTCATGAATTCTAGAAGATATATAAATCATGGATATAATAAAAAAACTCACCCTTAAATGTATATTTTTTATTCAAGCTAATGTTGCAACAAAATTTATAGTTTGCAAAGTGGATGAGAGTGGGCTACCCTCTCACGCCAAGCCATTAGACATACACCATGTTTCATATATTTAGGCATCACACACCTTATGTTAAGATAGTGGTCATAAGCATGAGGGAAATTTGTTGTCCAAAAGGACCTTATTGTGACTATACAATGCAAGTGAAGACCTCATGTGAACAATAACTCATAATTCATTGTTATTTGGATCCTCCACTCTTTCAAGCCTTCTTTTGACTCTCATTAGAGATGATATACTTATTTTCAAAGTTTTAATTGTCTTTGAAAGGATCATCTTATTCCTAGTTTGATTGCTTACCAATTTTGATGTCATCACACGTTGTATGGCATTACTATCTTTTGTGCATGAGGAAGAACCCACACTCTCATATGCACTCATTAAATTCCTTACAATGGATTTATCACTCGAGTCATCCAATGTTATTAGCCCAAGAATCTTCATTATGGGCCTAAATTTTAGTTGCCTCATCATAAGGGTTTTTAAGGTGACATTGAGATAGATTTTCTACAACTATTTTTATTTTTTTCTTTTATATGGCTTGAGATGGCTCCTCTATAACTATTTTCCTTAGGGGAATGAGTAAGAGGTAAAGATGGATGAGGGATGGAGAGATAGACAAGAAGTGAGTGAGATACCTAAAGAGGGGAGAGCTAGAGAGGTGAGGGGGAGAGGTGAGAGATAGAAGAGAGAGGGAGAGAAAGGGAAGTATTGGTAGAGGAGTAAGAAGGGATGGAGTGAGAGTCAGACATGGAGGGAGTGAGAGGCATAGGGAAGGAGGAGTTAGAAAGGTGATGATGTAGAGAGGGGAGAGAAATTGAAGATGAGAGAGATAATAATGAAGAGGTAGAGATGGCTAAGGATGGATGGATAGGCTAGCAATAAGTGACTTAGATACTTAGAGGTGAGAAACCTACTACCTAGGGATAAAGGGGTGAGAGACATAGGGGGAGATAGGGGTGAGAGAGATAGATGGGGGAGAGGGGTGGGTAATGATACAAGGAGTGAGAGACCTAGAGATGGCTAAGGAGGGATGAAGAGGAAAACAAGGAGTTACTGAGAGACCTAGAGAGGGGAGAGGTAGAGAGGTGAGGAGAGAGAGGAGGGAGAGAGAGGGAAGTATTGGTAGAGGAGTATGAATGGATGGAGGAGAAGAAAAATGGAGGGAATTAGAGAGGCATAGGGAAGGAGAAGTTAGAGAGGTGATGACATAGAGAGGGGAGGGAAACTAAAGAGGAGAGAGAGAAGAATGAAGAGGTAGAGATGGCTAAGGAGGGATGGAGAGGCTATTAAGGAGTGACTCATATACTTAGAGGTGAGAGACCTACAAGCTAGGGTTAGAGGGGTGAGAGACATAGGGGAGAGATAGGGGTGAGAGAGATAGAGAGGGGAGAGGGTTGGGTAATGAGACATAGAATGGGAGACGTAGAGATGGCTAAGGAGGGATGGAGAGGTAGACAAGGAGTGATTTGGAGACCTAGAGAGGGGAGAGGTAGAGAGGTGAGG